>MUZC01004404.1:1016644-1031397 GCA_002072015.1 Radix auricularia | reverse complement strand
ATATATATAATAACACTATTGTGTTGGGTATTTAACTTTCAATGGGAAAATTTTACTGCCTGAGTTTTATTTAGACAAATCAGTGATTAAAACTGATTTATTATCTTTTTATTTTTTAAAGAATAACAAGGGGATCAAAGTTAATTTGTAGTAATGGGAAAAAATAATCTGACTCTTCAATTTTTTCCAATTAGTGGAATAACTGGTTTTAAAAACAAATATTCAAATTATTATTTTCTGTCCATGGCTGAAGTGATCCTATTTTTAAAACTTCTTTTTCTCATTGACCTCAGAAACATTCCTTGTTGTAAATTAATGATGTCTATAAAAAAAAAAGGAACTGGTTTTTATAACTAAACCACATAATATTTCCATCTTATAAATTATCATTCTCATAGAATAGGCATGTATGGAAATATGACATTGAGTAATAATTATTTTTATTTGTGATACAAACCTACATTTTTTGTGTTTTTTTATTTTATTACTTTATTTTTTGTTTCTCATGCATACTTGAAAGTTAAACATTCTGGCATCTTTTAAAAAAATAATAAATTAAGTATAGATTCTTTTTTCAGAATATCTTTAACAAAAGGAACTTGAAAAAAAAAAGTATGAATAAAAGTCAATGGATAAAACAATATTTGAATTGAAAGGCAGAGTATGTAAAATTATATTTCAAGCTGATAAATATTGAATGCATAATATTTTTTTTTTTTTTTAAAAGCTGAGACTACCAAAAATATGTATAACCTGCTTTAATATGTTCTTTCTATTGGCAAAGACCTGATATAGACTTTTCACAATCTGTCAAAGCACCAACAGTGCCATACTTCATGCATGAAGGTTACGTTTTAACATGAAGATCTTCACCAAAGATTTCAACTACTTTTACATTTATGATACCATGTGATAAAAAAGAAGAAATTAATCATTTTATTTTAGTAATAAGTTAACTTCAAAGTCTGTAATGAGATATTCTGTGCCAATTTAGTCGTTGCCATTTATATTACAAAAAAAAATTACAATGATTTGTTAATAACTATGTTGTCAAGTCCATTAGCTCAGATCTGATTAAGAGAAAAAAATCCATTTCCATAACTAATAATCCATAAAAAGTCTTTAGTCATTTGCCCAATTTATTAAAATGCTTTTTGTGGTAATTTAGTTTTTCATAAGATACTATTAAATGTAAAAGATTCTTATGTGTTCACCCTTTTAATTTTTCCGTCTAAGTTTATGTTCTGATAAATTAAAAAATTTTTAGTGTAAAAGGAGTGACATTGGGTATCACATCTTAGAAATACTGTCAGATACATATTTATTCATCTGTTTCTTTATTTATTTTAACAATGATTTTTTTTTTAAATTTTAATTTGTATGGTTGTGAAAGATTTTATGATTTTACTTGTTATCTTAGTAGTAAGATTTTAACAGAGCATCAAATATTTTGTTCAGGGCTTACTATCATTTCATTTCTAATTCTTGTTGGAATCACTTTACTCCTTTCATTCTATTTTAATGCCACTGGACTTATTATAGAATAATCTTATCTCTTTTACTTGCTTACATTCTCCTTGAGTACAGGTACAAATAATTTTTATTTGTAAATTACTGTTACAGAGCATTATTCTGTTACAGTGCCTACAGTTTTCAAACTCATGCAGGTCCTTTTTACAGTATTCTCTCATTATTTTACAATTCAAGCTAATTACTATTCATTTTCTTGCATAAATTTTTCTTCTTTTTTTAAAAACCAAAAATTAAAAATATGTTAAGCCAGTATTTTCTTTCACCAAAATTGTCTGAAATGTAAGATATTCTGCTGTAATATTTTGCTGAATGAGAGGGGTTAATACAGCATAAAGTGGACTACCTCACACCATATGACTAGACAACGAGACTTGCTTATGTATGAATCTGATGTATTACCTTCTATATATATTTAAATATATATTTTCACAATGAGTTGCAATGTTCTGCAGCCACCTGACTGTAGATGTAATATTTAAAGCTGTTTCATAACCTGTCTTC
Organism: Radix auricularia; assembly: GCA_002072015.1. Taxonomy (NCBI): domain Eukaryota; kingdom Metazoa; phylum Mollusca; class Gastropoda; family Lymnaeidae; genus Radix; species Radix auricularia. The sequence continues at coordinate 1,029,363 of MUZC01004404.1, read as the reverse complement.
CAGCTTCCATTCTACTTCTAGTAATAAATTATAATTTTGTCAAACCAAACCATTATTTTTACCCATTTAGAGGGAATTGATTTTGGTGCTAGTAGGTTAAGCTTATTAGAAATATCCCTCATTTTTTAAAGAGCTTTTAGCAACCACAAAGTCATTTTTGTGTGTAACGCAAATAAGATTGACTTTTAAAAAATTTACATGGGTAATGAAGTTCTTCTTAAAATAGTAGTAATATTTAATAGGTTTACTACAACATTGTTGTTTCCAGGTAAAAGAAATGATTTTTAAATTCATCCCTTAGTTTTCTTTAATTAATGACATACATTTATATTGGATAAAATTATTTTGATATTCCAAAAAATTTAAGAATGCATTTCACAAATGCTGAAAAATCAACACCTCATATTCATATGCAAGTACATAGGTCAGTAGGACAGACACAGGAGACTAATCACTTTCACTTAATGTGGTGGCAAGCTAAGTTCTTTCACCCTAAATGCACACCTTCATGGAGAAGTACAGATGTTTTAACTTAGTCTCTATGTGTAAAAATGCTTTCTCCATTCTTTCCATTCCTAACGACCTACATAAAGTTTGTAGTTGTTACTAATCACCATGAAAATGACGTTTTTTATTTTTTAAAAAAAAGAATTTTCTTACTTAGTGAATATTAGTTTTATTTCCAAGTCTGGGAAAAAGTTTTGAAGAACTTGTTATTAATATTTGTCTAATTTCATTTTAAAAATTAAAATGTTTTATAAATAAATTCTTAATCTTTTTCTTTTTGGTACATGATGTTCTTTTGTTGACAGATCCTTAGTTGAGAAAAGTTAGTTATACCAGTAATAATTCTAGATATTATATAAACAATATATGATATATTCTCAGTCTAATAATAATGTACAGAGGAGTCCGCTTAAACCACGTCAGATGGAATGATGCGTAATATTATTTTGTATATTTTTATGGGAGTGTATTTGTAGTCTGCACCAGCTTTATCGGACACTTGATGTATATCAATTAGGGCTGTGGAAATTATCGATTAAAATTATTTTTAATTGATAAAATAGCGATTAAACTTTGGAAAATCTTTGCAATAATATTACCGATTGATCAATAAATAGTCAATTATTATTAATAAAAAAATAGTTGTTTTTTACGTACAAACTTCTCCATTTAAAAAAAAAGTTTTTCAAAGTGTAAAAACTTAAAATAAGCTGTTTTATAAGGAAAATGATACCAACTATTACTCATTGTTTTAATTAACTCTTAATGTGTCAAAGCGCGATAATGTGCGACTCGATAAAACGCTTGTGGCGGACTCGCTGTCTAGGGGGATTTTTAGGTCCACCCGTTTTGACCACAGATATAACATCAGGCGTACAGTAGTGTGGTAAAAGTATTCACGAGACTTGACTCAACAGAGAAAATGACGTTTATTTACAGTATATATTGACATATCTATATCCATAGCAATACAGTGTAGCAGCTATCATAGAATACATTCACTGTGTTTGTCTCTCTCTCAACATATCGATAAAACAGGACTGTCCTGGTCCACGCTCAACACTCGTCCCTCTGCCTACTTAATACACACTGTTTCCTCATTGACACTCTCACCTGACATCTCTACACACTCCCCTGTGAACACCCGGTGAGCGAGTATTCAAGTCCACGGGTGTTCACGCTTTGTTTATCTTTCACCCTACATTTTCGCTCAGTCATTCTCACACCATAACATCTAACCGTGACAACGCTCTTTAGAAACAAATTATTTAAAGAAAATAAAAACTCTTCAGTGCGTGAAAAAGATGTTTTCGATTTCCGCAATGGCGCCTGTTTCCCTCGCTAGTGTTATTGCTCGATTCAATAAGTTTTTTGGTAGTTTTTACGTGTTTTTTTTTTCGAAGATACAATTTTGCTATACTTTATTACTAAAATAATAGTACTAAACTACAGGTAAAAAAAGTTTTAAACTCAAAACGGTCTTTCGGATACAGAAAAATAACCATTCTGATCCTTAACGATGAAGTCAGTATGACAATAATAATATAAATGGATGTTACGCAATTTTGTAAATTTCATAACCGGTTGATCGCAATTCGGGAAATTCTTACGGCACTGAGGCGTAAGTTTTCCAAAAACCTCATGGCACATTAAGAGTTAATTAACAATAACAAAATTCAAATTCATTGATATTATATTAAACTACTTATATCTTCGTTTGTGATGTGCGCCATGTAGGAGATGTTTCACATCACAACCGAAACGGTCCGTGATAAAATAAGTGCTGTCATTGGCCCTTACAAGGACCTTCTCACCTCAAATAGAAAGAAGAAATTACGATGGTACGGACACGTGACAAGATCTAGTGGTCTCTCAAAACGATATTGCAAGGCACAGTCTAGGGAAGAAGAAAAAGAGAAAGAGTTGGGAGGACAATATCAAAGAGTGGACCGGCCTGTCATTTAGCGATTCCCAGAAGGCAGCTCAAAACCGTGACACATGGCATGAGATAGTGTGCAGCTCAAAATGGTGCCCCAACGACCCAGCGTCGGGTTAAGGGACAGTTCAAAAAACTTATATCTATGTAATAATATAAAAAAATGTGAATTGCCTGTTTTTGTTACTTCCCTTGAAATTTTCAGCTTAATGACGTCATACATCTTATTTTTTGCTTTAATCAAAATTATCGATTAATTATTTGGTAATTTTTCAAAAGTTAACGATAAATTTTAAATTAATCGATAACAGCCCTGTGACGAAATTTATTGAGCTCTCGTCACTTGCACGAAATAACAACAAAAAAAAAGGGGAAGTCACTATTGACGGATCACTTGAACGTATCAAGGTTGCTAATTAGATATGCAGCAGAGCACATGACCGGTCAAGGTTGCCCAATAGTGAGGCCGACAAGCAACTTCCAATCAGGAAGAGCTGCATAAAATTACCCGCCGTGTATAAAAGTTGGAATACCGGCACGACATGTCCTTTCCACCCAAGTGATTACAGAGCTGTGTCGTATGTGAATTCAATTCACTGAATTACATCCATAGCCATCCTTGTCGTGAGAGAGCCGGCATTATTTCCGTTGGCCAGAATCTATGTAAGTTTGAACTCTAACTTGATTCCCTCGTATTTATAAGCATATTTCACACCATTATTTAAATATTAATCTTCGTGCAAATGAAATTGTTGGAACATGTTGACCCCATGACACCATGCGCGCCACGTGCGGCATTGTACTTCTCTTTTCATAACTAAATGTGATAACACGCGATCCATCAGGTAGATGGATCGAATTATATTGGTGTAACCAATAACATTAATGTATTTATTCCACCATCCACTTACAAGATGGTTACGAAACATTATTTCAGTTTCATGTTATGAAATATATTAAATAACCATGTGTTTTATGATAATGTATTTTGATCCCCTTTTGGCACCTTGCTCTGAAGGCTCGGCAGCCGAAAGGGTGGATTAGACAGACAAGTAGAGAAACTACCCATATGCGTATTTTTTCTATCTTAGTCTGGCTTCTAGGCACCCGCCTGTACTGGGAGATAACACGAACTCAGGACAGCAACCGCCCAACGAGGTGTCGACATATTTGGACCAAGAGCTGGACTCACCGCTATCCACGCGACTTGTATCCGACCCCTGCCTCACCCCTGCACCGATCGACAGGACCAGAGGAGGACAACTCATCCTTACCAGCCTTACTCCTAACGTAACGCTGACGCCAACCACATTGGTTGATGCCTACACCATACACGTGTAGAAGCCGGTTATTCACACTTCCGTGATCACCAAGGTCACCTGGAACCATAGGTGAAGCAGCCCACAGGACAGGAAACGTGCAGAACCAACCGTTCACGGAGCGGGCGTGACAACCTGAGGCTACATTCTGAACAAGGAACGTGCAGAACCAACCACTCACGGAGCGGGGCACTACATCCTTAAATTTAAGTATTTACCCTATAACCATTATATTAATTGGCTTAAGCCTAATGATGAAATTAGGCCATACCGGAACTAGTTTCCGCTTATTGTAAATATTGTATAATAAATTATTGTTACATTTTCACCATCTAGTTTGTTGATTGTCGTTTGCGAGAGATCACTAAAGTATGCACGTGTAGGCATAGAGGGGATAACTTAAATATTACACCCCTAGACGACTTGTCAAACAATATACACATCTTTCTCACCACAAGCCCTAATATCAATAGTTCATTTTAAAAAATATAATATATGATTTTACAAAAAAGTTATTTGAATATTTAAACACCTTTACATTATGCTACTGATAAAATTATTTTTAAAAACTTATTTAGTGAATTTAGTGACAAACAATTGAACAAAAGACTGAGTTAGATAAGACACTTTTTTAATTTTTGAGTAACAATATCCTGCTGCAACTGACCAAGGCAAAATTCACCTAGCATTTAAAAGAAAATTATTCTTTTAAAAGAGTACTTCCACAGCTTCTATTTCCATAAAGTTTAACAATTAGTTTCTATTTTACTCATGGTGTCAAAAGGAATTCAGTTGTTCACCTTGCTTGAGAATGGCATTCAACTTTGATCAACTGTGTTGGGAAGTTCTGTAATTATTTTAAAAGTTTTCTTGTAAAAACCCAAATTGGCATGCATGTTTATCAGTTTACAACAAATACATTTTATTAGAAAGATTGTTTGATCACGTCTATACTAAATTCTGACCTTGTAAAACTGCTATTTGGTGTCCATCGCCTTCACTTCTTTTTCCTTTCTTTTCTTTGCAGATGCTTGCTTTGCCTTTTAAAAAAGGTTTTTAAATCTGTTAAAAGCCTACTTAAAATGTCAATAAATTATTTCAACCACACACGCAAACCACAAGTTTACAATGTCTTCTTATTCTAATTTTTAACAACAAAAATTGTATCAAACTTAGTAATCTACTACCAATTTGTAGCAGGTTGTGGACTTATAAATAATGTCACATTTTACTTATGTGATTTAGGTGTTGGTAGAAATTCAGTTGATGTGTTCACAATTTTACATATTTATGAATAAATGAGTTTTGTTAATTATCAACTCGCAAACATTGTATTTAAAGTAAAATTTAATGGTTGTTTTAAGATTTCATTGAGTATACACACCAAACAAATTAATTCAGGATAATATGGAAGTTACAATTAACCAGTCTTGATTAAACCAGGCCGTGCGTGATCATATGACTGGATAACAACCTTTACAATAGAGGCATTCCTTTATTATTATTTTTGGTTCAAAACCATGTTTTATATATTTTTTACTATACAATCTTGTTTCATAAACAACAGTTTAGATTTTAAATGTGAAGTGCACCTCTATATTAAAATGTCATTAGCATGATAATTCCTTTTACAAGAACTGATTAAAATGTTATTTTTAAAAAATCAGATAAATTAATGATGACACTGACCTTTTCAATTAATGGTAAGAGTTGTTTCCCTTCTGCTAAAATTTTGAGAAGTTCCATGATAAAAGGAAGATAATTGTGTCTTCGTCTTATATTCTCAACCTGTTGATAAGACAACATTTTTTGTGTGTGTTATTCGTTTTGTATTACACAAGAGTTTTTTTTAAAAAAAGTTGAAAGGTTTTAAATATTTTTTATTTTTCCACGAGAAATCTAACTTTTTAAAGGGTATTGATTTTGGTGCTAGTGGGTTAAGCTTTTTAGAAATATCACTCGTTATTTTTTAAATTTTTTTTTTTTTGGGGGGGATAGCTTTACAACCTTTAATATGAGAATGTTTTCAGAATATCTAAACTTAACAAAATATTTTAATGATGTCCACCTTTCATTTGGAACTTTGAGATACACAAACATTTTACATACCTTATATCTCTCTTCCTTTCTGTTTTCCTCTCCAATCAAATATCCTAGTCTGTTTATTTCAGCTTGTAAATCACCAGACTCCATTCCACTGCTCTACATTAAGAAAGAGAGAATAAAATTGGGCAGTGTAATGAATTAACACAGTAAAAAAAAATAGGAAAAACTTTTTAACCCTCTTTTTTTAAAAATTAACTTCTCTTTGATTTAGGCTGCGTCTGTGACTGTAATAATTCTTACATTCAATGCCACTTACACCACCCATGATATCATAAAAGTGAATTTTGAGTGTGGAGCATGTCACCTAAATGGATTATGCATTAGTGTTTTTCCTATAGCATGGATTAATTCTTCTGCTATCTGAGTTAATTCCTCTCGTAGCTAACATTTTTTAGAAACACCTTAAAAGTTAGGACCTGTTTTCTGGCAATACTAGAGAACTGGCTCTACATGGTTTTAACACTACAAAAGCCTACGCTTAATGCCTTTAAAAATAGATTCCTAGGCCTATAAACTGATCTGGCTTAAGGCTCAATGGCCTCTTAACTACTCCTGGGAGTGGGGGTGGGGAATTTCTCATTGACTTTTCTATAACAATTATATTACGAATCAAGTATTACCTCCACTATGGAACTCAGCTCTTGCAATCGTTTGGCGTATGTTCGTTTTCTATCAGAAACAACAGCCATCAAGTTGAAATGAATCTCATCAGCACTATATCTGGAGGGCAAATAAATGTTCACTTTGAACTGGCCTGACCATTAGTGTGTTTAATGTTAGATGACAATTCATATTCCATTATATTAATTACAAATTTATAAAGAATTTAATTTAAAAAATGTAAAGGGTCTTATTTTTCAACCACTTACTTCTGCATTCTTTTTTCAATGACAGGTCTAACAATATCTATCCAATCTTTGTCTGCTGGGATAGCCCCTGGGAATAAAAATTGCCAAGAATCTTTACTGCAATTAAAATATTGAAAAATTATGAACTAAGAGTTCATCAAAAAAAAGCATGTGACATAAATAATCTTTTGAAAATAGTTTTTAAAATAATTTTTTAGCCTTATTTTTTCCCCTCACACTTTAGCTGTTTCAGTAGCATTACAGTTACAGCTTTCCTCTTGCCACTTACATCAAAGTTGTGTTATAGCCATTAAACAAGACACAATTTACAACATTGTTCAGTCAAGGTGAATCTTCTCATCAATGGTTACAAAAAGGTGAATCTTCTCATCAATGGTTACAAAAAGGTGAATCTTCTCATCAATGGTTACAAAAAGGTGAATCTTTTCATCAATGGTTACAAAAAGGTGAATCTTCTCATCAATGGTTACAAAAAGGTGAATCTTCTCATCAATGGTTACAAAAAGGTGAATCTTCTCATCAATGGTTACAACATTTTTTTATAAACAGAAAATGTTAGTTTTGTAACATGTGGGCTTCATATTAAGCTACTTATGACTTCTTAAAACAATTCTAGATCTCTCTTTTGACAGGAGATCAAAGCTCAATGGCTTTTGCCAATGTAAATCAATGCCCAACTTGGAAATAAAAGTGAGATAATAAATGGAATCAGTTCAATAATCTAATTTCCAATCAAGCAAGTGTGAATATGACAAAAAAGTTGGATGAAATGACTGGACTTATCATATTTATTAGTTCTAATTAATATTTCATCTCTTCACACAAAGTATTATTGATTTTTGTTTTTAAATACAAAACTTATTAATGGTCAAAATGGAGTTATTATTTTATTTACTTTTACTGAAGTTGATGGTTTGATAGGTGAGAGGGTTAAACATGTCTTTAATAATTTGGATGTAAATTTACTAACTACTTTAAGAGAAATATTACCCAAATCTACTGGCCCACTTTTTAAACCATCTAGTTCATATAAGCGACCATCAATGGGAAGGTAACTGACAAAATGGAAAACATCATCATCTTTCTTGGAAATCTTTTCATCAAACTCAAACATTTGTTGCCTGTCAAAGTGGAATACAATCATCAAATGGTTGAAAAGTGATTTTGCTAGTGTAAATAAGAGACAATTTTGTTCATTGATTATAAACCTATTTGTTCCTATTTTTATTTGCAATGTGGTATCATTAGCTGATTAACACTTTAGGATTTGTTAATGAACAGCAGAAAGCCTGATTTTAAAATCAAGATAATTAGTTTTTTTTTGTGTTTATGAAATAAAAGATGTAATGAGATCAAATTACCTTGAAAAACTGTTATGCACATCTCTGATAGTGTCTGAGTTACTCATGCTGAGACCACGAAGCTATGGAAAATATTGATGCCATTTAAACAATATAAACCAACTTGGGACTTTAACAAAAAATTAAAAGAACTGTCAATTTCATATTTAAACAATATAAATTAATTAATTAATTAATTAGTATGACTAACATAATGGTAGAGGTCTATAAATGATCATATTTTGACACACACACCCCTCCCCTGTTCACTCCTCATGACACACCCTCTAACAAAGGGCTAGGAGTTTCATAAACTCTGACTAATTCACCAAGTCAAGTGGTGCTAATTATAGTCTTCTACAGATTTAACTTGCAAGGTAAATTTTTATAAATGAATTGCTGAAACTGACTAACAGTAGCCTGTGGAATTTAAAGACATAAAATTGGCAATATTTATTAAGTGACAAACTAAACTAAAATATTCTATTAAACAAACAAACCCCTGGATCCAAATCTTGTGCAAAGTCTTTAAAATTAGATAAAGTATCTCCAAGCTCAATATCTTCATGATTACAGTTTAATAAAATGCTCAAGATTGCTTGTGTGGCACATGCATTGTTGATAACCTGGTAAATATGAATAAATCAGTAATATTAAATTTATAAAGCTGAGATTTTGTACACCGGGATATTTAAAAAAGCTTCCTTTAATTAATAATTGTCAAGAATTTCACTTCAAATATATGCAAGCTCTAATGTATGATTCAAATAAACTCATTTAAAAAATAAAACATTATCTATCTGCTTTGAAATGCTTTTACTCAAATGTATTTTATTCATTAAAAATGTTTACTTAATTTTATAAGATTTTTACTATACAGTAATTTTTCATAACATACATGAATTACCTGAGATGCAAAAAAAATTTTTTGTAACCTACTATCCTGAACTATTGATTCATCGGGTTCTGAATTGGGTGACCATTTGAAGAGAAATATAAGCCCATGAACTGGTCTAAGTAATATAAAATGTATCATGTTATTTTTTATAAGTATTAGAGCTCAAAAAATGTTTATGAAACAATTCAAATGTTACAATTTCTCTACAGGACACTGCCATGAGAACTCTTTCAGATTTTTGTGTTTTATTCAATTTTAAAGGGGTGTTTTAAAGTAGGAATGTATTAAAAAATTTAAATAATCCCCCAAAATACAGCTATCCCCTAACTTAAGTCACACCCTCTTCTGCCTTGCCAATAGTCCTTTACTGTTATATGGACACTAGTCAAAGTTTGTAAATAGCTAACTGAGATTAACTCTTAAAGTCGCAAAGCGTTGTAATGTGTCCCTGCCCGCTATCCCCAAAGCGTCCCTAGATACCACTCTCGTTAGAAATGAGATATCGGAAAGTAAAAACTCTTCAATGCTTGAAAAATGATGTATTCGACTTCCAGCAATGGCGGCCGTTGCCCACGCTAGTGTTATCGCTAAATTAGCGGTGTATTTTGGTAGTTTTTACTTTTTTTTTTAAGAAGCGATTTTCCTATACTTTATTATAAAAATTATAGTACTAAACTACAGGTAAATATAGTATTTAACTCCAAACAGTGTATTGGATGGGTAACATAACCATTCTTAGCCTAAAAAATGAAGTCAGTATGAGAATAACATAAATGGATTTTACGCAATTTCATAACCAGTTGATCGTAATACGGGAAATGAGGCGGAAGATTATTGAAAACCTTATGCGACTTTAAGAGTTAATATACAAAATGTGGGTCAATCAGGCTTATAGATTCCAGTAGGTGGATAACATGTAAACAGAGTATGAGTGAGCCTGACATGATGTAACAAAACAGCAAATGTTTCAAGAAAGAGCCTTCCTCAAAGAACAAATAGTACACAAATAAAACAAATATAAAGAAATAAAAACTAAAAAATTAGCTTTGTGAAGTTCAAAGTTCTATGAGAGCAATAGTAAGAGCAGAGTATGAGCTTATATAGGAAAAAATAAAGTGGGTGTGGCAAATCATTTAGGTTGTTAGCGCATACACAACATTCATCCCATGTGGTGCAAGGGTCCCATACTCTTAGATAGTCTATTCTCCAGACTGATCCGAACGGGTGTGTTTGGCCAAGAGACCATGGCAGTGTCAGACAGATAAAAATATAATATTGTTAGGAGATTTATTTAAATGTAAGTAGTTCAATATAACAGTCCTAATAATAAATTAAAAATATTTCTAACGCTTACTTAAGTGATTCAAAGCTCTCTGGATCTAAACTCCAAATTTCTTCAACTTGAACTCCCCTGCAACCTATAAATGTTGATAAACAAAATCAAATTTGTTAATTGCTTAAAAAAGATAGATTATGAATTACTTTATAGGAACAGGATGCTAAACAATAACTAGAAGGCTGAGGCATTTTCCTGGCTAGTGCTACGAATTGTCGTCAGACACTTTGAATTTTAATATGAAGTGTCTGCTGCTATGACTAGTAAAAAACATGCTATGTGCTTACAGTCACGACTACAGCAGTATTATAATTATGCTAATACTAAACATTAGTTCTCATAATCAAATTTCAGGATTACTAGGTAAGCCGATTAATGAATTATAAAGGTAAAAAAACTTGATTGGTGTGCATTTAATGACAAACTTTTATAATTTTTAAAAATCATAATTTGTCATGGGCCTCGCTAGGTGAAGTGATAGCCTGAGTCTGATGGGCTATAGTTGGATGTTAAAATGAATACGTGGTTCTAAAACCATTCCCTGCAAACATTTTTTCATTTAATTTTTTTAAAAACTAAAACCACAATGAGTGTGCTGGTAATTCTAATTTTTGAAATTATTGCTACTTATTAAACTACTTTTTCTTAAATTTGGATTAAATTTAAGATGTTGCTAGCATTATCATTACGACTACGACATGTCGTAGCGCTAGCCAGGAAAGTGCTGCTACGATATGTCATAACAGCAGACGATTCGACAGAATGTTGGGCTGAAGTGAAGAATCTCGACCGTGATGTCACGATGCTACCGGTTGCTGGAAACAGTTCTATAAATTCTAAAAGGATTTTCAAAAATGGAAAGTTTTAGGGTTTGGGTTAGGTATAGCTTTATTAGGCTACTTTATTAGAATTTTCGGACAATTGAAGTTTTTAGGGTTTGGGATAGGTTTAGCAATAGAATTTTAATTTTAGCTTTTTAAGGACATGCCATAACAACAAAGATGGCCACCGGTAATGACCGTGACGTCACGGACGAAATTCTACATGTTTACCGTATGTTGCTAGCATTACGACATGTCGTAGCGCTAGCCAGGAAAATACTGCTACATAATTCGATGGGATTTTGCCAGCGTTACTAACTTACTTCATACGCAACTTCTGCTACGACTAGGCTAGTCACTAGTCGTAGTAGTCGTAACGGGAGCAACATTGGCAACACATGCATTTTAAATACTAACCAAAGCCTTTAATTAGCTCGGTAAAAACTCCTGGATCACTTTCAATCAAGCACCAATCACCAGCAGACCCCATGGTAAAGACGTTAGTGTTAAAACAGAAATTATAAACTTTTAATGTCAATGCTGTGTGGGTTGAATGTGTATGTTATTTTAATTGTTGTTTTTTTTAAAGTGTGAATGGTTCCGTTTATTTAAAATAGTATCGATATTTATTATATTTCGTTTCTACCCTTGATAAATTTAGTTCACATTATACTGAATCGATAATATGAAATATAATTGAGATATTTTTAGATCAAATTTGATATTGGCATTGGGTATTAAACTTTTAAATTATTTAAAATATAGAATATCAAAACTAATTTCTTCTTCAACACTTAACAATTTGTGAATCGATAACAACCACATGAATGTTGTAAATCTTCTACTTCCGTAGGAAAATAATGTTGTTTTTATAACATAAAGAGCGAAATTTTTGTAGCACTGTAAATAAACATTTTAAAAATTACTTAGAGGAATAAAAAAAGGCTTTATGCAGTCCCATTCTGTATGATAGAGAAATAAATATAATAGTTCTGCAAAAAAAATATTTAAAAAAAAAAATCATAAGCGTGTTGGTTAACAAAGAAGTACTTGTTTTTTAATCTGACCACCAAAATAATACTTAATCTTCTGGGTATTACTACTATCAGTGTCATCGTGAGCGGAGGCCGCCCCGGCTGACACCTTCCGGGGNGGGGGGGGGGGGGGGGGGGTGTATGACACCAAAGTCTAAAATTGTAGGCTACTGTGTTCAATTTTATGTCAGAGAAAAAGAAGACACATTTCTTTACCTAGAAATATATTAAAAAATACAATGAAATACGGATTAGGGGGGGGGGGTGCTGAATGGGCTAAAGCCAGGGGCCCCAAGTGATTCTTAGGGCCCCAAACTTATTATATTGCATAATAAAGGTGGCTGGACGGTACTGGACTGGGTCCTTTATGTAATTGCAGCCAGGGGCCCCGTACAATCTTAATCCGCCCCTTCTCAACACTATTACTTTGCCCGGGACCTAAAATGGTGTAAAGACGGCTCTGGGGGAGGGCGGTCAAAACTTTGTGACTTCATATTGTAGGGGGTTTAAGTATTTGTAACGAAGTGTGACAAAAAAAATGGGGGGGGGGGGG
>MUZC01004404.1:1001618-1013105 GCA_002072015.1 Radix auricularia | reverse complement strand
TTTTTTATTTCGGATCTAGTTTTTTTTCCTGACGTTTTTGCTAGGTTTTTCCCAACATTGTCACTGACAGTAGACTGCAGACAGTTTACAGTCAGATTGTGTAAATGTATTACTATTAAATAATATAATTAATTAGTCTGAGCCCGAATCATCATAAAATGTTTGTTACATATAAAGGACCAAATCATTAATAATATGTAAACATATAACAATCTATGTAACCATGTATGATTGATTCATTATTAATAAATTTCAAAACATTCATTTTTAAAAATATATTTTTATCAATCACAGACAAATTTAAATTTCAAGAGTATCCAAATAACTTTTTTAAACTTCATGATGTTAAAATTTAAAAGTATAATCTATATTTTGGCTTTGTAGCCAAGTTGTTAAAAAAACGTACAGATTAAATAAAAATTGAAAGTACCCTATTAAAAATTGCCTTAAAATGCAAAAATATTTATTATTTTTTAATTTGGAAGTCAAAAGTCATTAAAATGAATGCGAAAGCATTTAATTGAAGTTGCCACTTTTCAGATTTTCCCCCAAATTTTTAATGCATTTCGGAATTTTTAGCCCAATTTGGGAATTTTTTTACCCCTGGCTGGGAAAATCTGGCACTTAAGACTTCGCAACTCTGGAATCGCAATCAGTTTAATAGATAATGTTTATAATTTTATTTAATTTACTATATTTTCAAGGGTTCGTGCAAACATTTGTACACTTTTATTATAAAATATAAAAAGTTTGGGGGCCCCAAATCGTCGGTTGCCCGTGGCTTTAGCCTGCTCAGCCCCCCCCCCCCCTTAATCCGCCATAGTTGCCGGTATCATATTTATGGCTGATTAATTTCAAGGACGCTTTCAGGACTTTGGAACAATTGAAAAGGAAATCATTAAAAGAAATGTTGTTTCATTAATTTTGAAAATACATTTTGAAAAGAAGCTTGTTGAGTGCAGTCTTGAAGGACTTGGTAGTTGTAATACTATGGATGTGTAGTGGTAGAGAATTCCATTGTTTGGCTGCACAAAAAGAGAATGACCTTTCACCAAATGTTTTATTTCGTGTCTTATAAACACAGAGAATGCGTGTGTCTAAAGAAGAGCATAGCTGACGACTTGGTGAGTAGACCGAGAGAAGTTCAATAAAATAGGAAGGGCATGATCTACGTGGCGCCCTCTTTTAGAGTCATAATAACCGAGGAGCGAAGGATGGAGGAGGCTACAGACGAAAGAGCTAGGAGAAAGGCCAAAACATTGGGAAGCAAAGAATTCGTGTGCAAAAGCTGTGGTAAAGACTGCACAGCGACACGAGGAAATTCAACTCAGACCAACAGTGATGCACCATCGTCTTGCGAGACGGAAGGACGCCGATACGATATGAGTCAGAAAAGATGGTGTGACAAAGAACGGTCAGTGTGTAATCTATTTCGGGCTTGTATATGAAGCAAATGAAATGTGCAAAGTAGCGGAGTAACATGGTCATGTTTTTTTGCCTTAAGAAATAGTCTGGCAGCTGAATTTTGAACTTTCTGTAGCTTGTCAATGTATTGTTTTGGCACACTTGACAGAAGAGAATTGCAATAATCAATGCGAGCTAGAACAAGAGGACAGACTATAGTTTTTGTTGCACTAACTGTGAAGTAATGACGGATTGAGCTGATCTGACAAATGGCGGTGTAGGCAGAGCGACAGATGTGATTGATGAAGCTTTTTGTAGACATTTGGTAGACATATTGTCAGATATAATGTAGCCAATATACCTAGTCGATGTTTCGAACAGTGTATCAGAACTAGCCACCTGAATGAAATTCGAAAGAAACAAAGTACTGCGTGATTTTTTGTTGCAAAATAGGAGTGCTTCTGTCTTGTCATCATTCAATTTCAGCTTGCTGAAAGTCATTCAAGAATTTACCTCACCAATGCACTCCTGCATCAAATGGACAGTGAAGCCAATATCCGAGGGATCAGTGCTAGAGTATAGCTGAGTATCATCTACAAATGATTTGCTTTTAGCTGAATGCTTTTCGAACAGTAGAAGTAGTGGACTCAAAACGGAGCCCTGAGGCACAGCATAAACCAAGTCAGCTCTGTGAGAAATACAGAAATAGATGGCTATCTATTGATACCACCTGTGATCTTTTAGTTTTGCATGGTTTTTAGCAATGTTTGATGGTCGACGATGCCTAAAGCAGCACTAAGATCTAGGAGGACCAATATAGAGATTTCCCCACTGTTTAGTGCGAGTAGGAGTCATTTTATTACTTTCAACAGGGTGGTCTCTTTGCTGTGAGAAGGTCTGTAGGGGGACTGATAAGGACTTAGAAGAGTGTTGTCGTTAAGATAAGCAAAAAGTTGTTTTTATAAAGACACATTTTCTGTGATCTTTGTTAAAAATGAAACACACCTATTAATAAATATTAAGTCTAAGACTTAATTCATAGGTTCATTGGTCCGTGTGAGTGTGCCATTTAACCAGCTCGTGTTCAAATTTGCACTGCAAAATGTTACACCCCACAAACACAGAAAGTATTTTATTCTTATTAAAATTTGCAGCGCGTCAACTCTCTTTTATGTGCGGCGTCGGTCAGATATCGGCGTGCGACTTAAATGGAATATTGCCCACTTTTAATGATTTATTATTCTTAATAACTTTTTTCTGTGCTCCGTCCACCGTAATAGTACTAGTAGCAGTGGCGTCGCTAGGGGGATGCGGTGGGGGCGGGCCGACCCAGGTGACACCATCAGGGGGTGACACCAGACTGTTAACTCTTTATATTCCCGTTATTTGTCACTGGAAAACTCGGAGGAGTTCTATAGGTTAAATCATGAGGGGGTGACACCATGAGCTACCGCCCCGGGTGACACCATGAGCTGCCGCCCCAGGTGACACCAACCCTAGTGACGCCTCTGACTAGTAGTACTAAGTAGTAGTACACCTTTTGTCAACTCCCTTTACTGTTGTTTTGTCCATGCTCTGGATTTCACCGTGCCCGAGATTTGAAAGGTTAACAATTTCTAATTGATAATTAAACCTTAAAAAATAAAACTATCTGATCGGACCATTATCTTTGATGTATTTAACCTCCGCCCCAACCACCATCATTTATTAAAAAGAAAACCCACCTTATTTATGTTTTACCCATAACTCTTAATATTTAATAACCATGCCTCGATGGAATTTTTAAAAAGTTGTATCCTTGTAGTTGTAGGCTATTAATGTACCTCTACAACCACACCACACAAAATGTGTTGGGATCAATTAAAAAAAATGCTATCCGCACAGCAAGCGTGTTCCCATCTGCCCATCCCCACGGTCGTATTTGTGTAGGTTGTATTCAGGATTGGATGACTTATGGCCGAAAGAGAATTTACTTTCGGATGACTGTCCACGTGACCTGAGACTTCGCCTTTGGAATCGATAAAAAGAGAATCTGATTAAACACAGATGATTACCGCACAGGATACTCGTCTTATGGTTGTGTTGATAATGGGGGGACTCATGGCGGTTTAGAAGCGGTAGTGAAGTGGGGCTTTGGGGTTATAGGGCGCAAAGGTACAGGGCGCTAAAATCAGTATTACAAGGTAACAATGTCATCCGTTGGTGTTGTTCGTCCGTCGTAGTCGGCGATGACCACTCTCATCATATTTGTGCTTGGCATGTGGTAGGCTGACATGTGTGTCCTCTGGTGGCTTATTTGCCCTATTTTGGCACGCAGTTGGCGTCCGCATATCGGACAAGTGATGGATGGGAACCCTTCAGGAGGGTTTTCGATGAGGTCCTTCCTGGCTTGACGTTTTGTCTTGGCAGCCTGTTGTCTTTTAGCCTCACATACAGCTGCACCATTCAGTATTATAGAGAGCGATTGAGCACGGTTACTGGCTGCTACTTCCCATGAGTCATGTCTAATTTCAAAGACCCTTAGAGCGGTTTTGAGTGCATCCTTGTATCGTTAACAAGGACCTCCGCGTGCTCTATTCCCTGCAGTGAGCTCACCATAGCAGAGCTCTTGGAGAGGGCATGCGCACTACATACCCAACAAAATATGGTATACATTTAATCAAGATTGTGTGGAACGCACATTTTTATAGGAAAAAGTAAAATCAATCTCAGGTAGTTCTCAAATTCAATCAGTAATTTAACTTTTTAAATCTTTCATACGTCATCAGTTTAAGAAACAGTTTGTCTCGTTCAATACAATTAAGCAACGCCGTACACAGGGAACGGTCGAACTAACCGTTTTCTGAAAATTTTTGCTCTTTTGTTTTAATAAATAGATTTTTTAAAAATTATTATTTTATTTTTTATATAATTTTTCTTTTTGCAAGATGAATGCCGAAAATCAACAAACGAACATAAATGCATTGAAATATCAAATCAGAAAAGGCCTAGTGGGTTAGCTAGGCTTGCCTTCACCCAGTGACTTATCTTAATCCACCTAATCCTACCTCTTTGTGTCTCGGTGAATGGAAACGAAAATAGCCCTAAATATACTTAAAAGAATCGGTCTTTTGACCTCCATCCACGTTTTGTACATGCTAAGACATGGTAGAACAGGCTCAGGCTAAAGCTAAGAGAACTGTTAGAAATTGTACCTAGGAACATCTGAAATGCACTGTGGATTTATATGAGCACGATCTACCTTCACCAGAAGTGCTGCCCAAAGAGTTCAGCGAGTGGGGATTGAGGTCAGCCAATGGGAAGAGTCAAAGTTACAAAAAATAAATAAATAAATAAATACATTTTAAAAAAATAAATGCACGGACGCTATAAAACATTTGCAATGAATCTATGTATCCGAATATTTATTGCTTACTGAAAATCGCGTGTGATTCCTATGACTTCCTGCGCGTGTGAGCGAAGGTTCAGTGCACTCCAACGTTTGCATAATTACATGAGATTTTCAATGTAACATTAAAGACTTACCGAGCTTGGATTGATGCATTTTAACTATGCTTTCAATATCAACGTTGGCTGTGTTTCACAGATATTTGTTAACAAAAAACCCAATATGGATTAACATCGAAGGTGTTCAAAAATAATCTTTATAACATTGTGGTCTTCCGTCATATCAGTTCCGTACCATAATCTGTATAATTTAAATTCTTCAACGCAAGTGCCTGCAGATTTCATTATTAACAAGAAAAGAAATGAATGATCGAGTGCTTGCATTTTAAAATAAAATTCTATTTTGAAAATTCTTATTTACCAGTGTTAATTATTTATTTGATGAAAACCTTTTTGGTCACTGTAGGCACTGAAAGCATTTTTTTCAAAATGAGGCAAACAAGAAGAGAAGTTTAATCAAGACACTCAATAATTCATATTTATAGAACTATTGATTTAACATCCTCATCCAAATTTGAAGTCATAGCACCATATATTGTACTTATCTGAACACGAAAAGCCTTCGTGCAATTTTGTGGAACCCCCACCCCTGAAAAAAAGTCTGGAAACGGCCTTGGTATGTTCATGATTTTACCGATTCCCGCGTCTTTTTGAAAAATGTGATGTGTGAGGAGTGGATAACTTGTCCTTAATAAATACAGTGTTGGGTGAGAGTTAGGGAAACTGTTATTTAAACGATTGTATCTTAGGCGAACAAGAGGTAACAATGTTTGACGAATAAATAATACGCCAATGGGAACGGTGTTACGTGCGCGTGAGCTTGACTTGGCGCACGTGCAAGATTTGATGACAGCGTCTTTGTGTTATTCAGTAACTCTTTCATGACAAATGTTGAGTGGAGCAGATATCGCAGTTGTGTTACTGAGTTAGTGAGACCAGAATAATAGTGTCTTTATTACTGAGTTAGTGAGACCAGAATAATAGTGTCTTTATTACTGTGTTAGTGAGACAAGAAATATTGTCTTTATTACTGTGTTAGTGAGACAAGAAATAGTGTCTTTATTACTGTGTTAGTGAGACCAGAAATAGTGTCTTTATAACTGAGTTAGTGAGACCAGAAATTGTGTCTTTATTACTGAGTTAGTGAGACCAGAAAAAGTGTCTTTATTACTGAGTTAGTGAGACCAGACACATTGCAGTACATAATATTAAATTCGTAGAAGTGTCGTCTTGTTCTACAAGGGATCTGTCTTTACAAGGTACAGATCAGATGCTCTAATTTGGGAAAAGAACTGTCAATACAAGTGCACATAGACGCTTAGTAATCTTTATTTAGGTCTATTTGTTTGTTATCCAGGCTAATAAATTAGGTATTAAAGTGTTTACATTAGCCATTTAGGTGTAAGTTTGGTATTCAGGTGTATACGTTTGGTATTCAGGTGTATACGTTTGGTATTCAGGTGTATACGTTTTGTATTCAGGTGTGTTCGTTAGGTTAATAAAACTTTTTTTTTTTTTTAAATAAAAAATCCTTTAAATAATATTTCATAATATTTCAGGAAAATTCGTTGATAAAAACATCATGGGGGTAACTAAAAAATCAATTCCTTCAGATATTACAGAACAAATATTAACATTGAACCAAGCAGAATAATTGTTTCGTGCCAGGTCCAGGGCAGAAGTTGATGGCTTTGTTCAAACATTTGGGGAATTTTTTAAAATCTCCTCTGTCTATCGTAGTGCTGAATTTACCTATTTGCTAAACAAGCTATAGCTTAGGGCCCCGCTGTCTTGCCCCCCTTCACTTCCAGGAATTTTTGTTTAATATTTGGCACCGGCATAGTATATCTGGACTTCAAAAGGGCCTCAAATCTCAAATAGTTTAGGGCCCCGTCAAGTCTAAATCCGGCTCTGTGTACAGCATATCTGGTGGGGTAGGGACGACCAAATGTGCGTCAGTCACTACTTATTTCTAGGAGTTAGCAGGTTTAGAATTGTTGACCCTAAATTTGTTTAACACAATATGAGAATCGTGTACTTTTATTGGGTGCATAGATGGCGCTTTGCGGTTAGTATAAGTATAGATAAATATGTGCAGGCAATTATAGTTTGGACGCTAGTAAAAGTGACCGTATAAATCATTTCATTTGTATGTTGTACATTTATCCTTTTTGCCAGTTTGGGACATGTGTCGTTGTCGCAGTTTCGCCTTCATGAGGCGGCGGTTCAACAAAGTCATATCTATTACTTTTTTTATATTCGCAATTTTACTCTTGAAATCTCACATTAGTTATAAATCAGTATCGGTCGAAAAACCTGCAACGGCGGCGAGGTCAAATGTTCTCCGCAAAGAGAGGTCAACGGACTGTTCGCTATATGTAGCAAACGATCGGCAGAAGGGTCAAGGTGACGTGGGACAGGAAGTAGACAAACATCAAAGTTACGGAGACTGCCAGATCGATTATCCGGACTTCATCGAATATGGTCACCCCCGCTCACCAGGTTACTTATTTCTTATTCCTCGGATGCGACCAGTCGTTATTGCTAGACCTGTTGTTATTGTTAGACATAGATTGTTGTTTGACATAGTCTAAAAAAACTTAAATAAATATTCCTTTTTCCAGTCCATTGCGGACTCTAGGGCAAGAGAAGTAGCTGTCACAAGTTTATTAAGCCACCACTAACGAGCAAGGGATTGTGGGGTTAGCACAATGCCCCGGGGGCCTTGCCAGAAGCGAGGCATGAACCCGTGACTCTAGTTCTTGCCATGGTTCGGCAGTCTAGCGCGCTACCACTTAGACCACCGTCAGACTAAGTCAGATATAGATAGCAAAGACTTGTTTTTTTTAAAACTACGTCTATACGTCCATTAAATTTAAAGAGCCATGGGAAAGTATACCTTGTAAGATATAAGGCCGTGGAAAATTACATCTTCTCAGATTCTAAAGGGAAGAGGGTGTTAGTGACCTGGATGGGTACACAACATGTAAAAGGGCCATACTTTTTCACCGAGGAATACAGTCTACATTTAGAGTTTGGGTAGGAATGGGGAAATTGGTGAATTCATTTTTTAAAACAAAGTTTGGATAGTAAAATGAAAGAATGAACGGTTTTAAAAGCCCCATAAGAAATTTCATTTAAACAAATTTATTGAGTTATATGTAAGGACGCAGAACATCTTTGGAAACTGTAATCAAGATCTGATACACAAATTTGGTTACCGTACATTGAAGGGTGCACGTCTAACATTCAACATATATCATAGGGACATGGTTGCCAACGGTCCGTAAATTTACGGACAGTCCGTAAAAAAATATCGAAGAATTGCATGTCCGTAAAATTCCGAAAAAAAATTAAGACGTCCGTAAAAAACTTTTTTTACAAAACGTGAAATCTCATCGCTTTAAAAAATCAGTTAATCATTTTTTGTGATATCTTTTTTCTTGATTCAAATTTTAATTTTTAAATTGTTCTGGTGGCATCCCGCGCTTTATTAATAAACTGTAAGAGCTTTCTGGACAGCTAGGAAAGTACAAACTTTAAAACACGCGATAAAATATTCATTGGTTATCAAACATAACTACAGCTGTAAAAAATAGATGATCCATCGACTGTTGAAAAGTTTATGTTGATGTTTTTGCATTTTATGCTAATGCAGTCAGTGCAATCCAGAAAAGAATGCCTATTAGCAACAGAGTGCCGAAGCTCATGTCAGTACTAAAAGCAACTCACAGAATATCGGCGGAACGGTCGGAAATATTGGAACTGGCCCAGCTTTTTTCACAAATTGTGTCTTCAGCAGATTTTGATTGTTCAGAGGCCGAGTTTATTGACTAGAAATTTGCGCATTAAAGCATAAGCAAGGCCGACGGAGGTTATAATGCTTTCTTGCATCAAATTGGACAAATGACTAGAAATATCGAAAATAATAAAATAAAGATTTCCACTACTTTCCAAGTTTGCACAAACAATGTTCGCGCTTCCACATGGAACAGCAGCAGTAGAATGCGTTTTTTCTGCTTTTAGTTTATTGAAAACAAACTTGAGAAACAAATTGCCTACTTCAATGTCGTAAAGTTTACTGACTGTGAGAAATGGACCGGGAAAAATTACTCCCACAATGATCGACAATGTAAATGTTTCTATATATGATCATAAGCAGGAGGAATTAGACACTGTCACTGATGATGAATGTGATACAATAAACTAACGTTATAAAATTTGAGCATGGTAATACAGACGTGCTCATATGGATAATTTAAATTTTTTAGCTGTACATTCTTCGTTTTAAGGTTAACATTTTATGTTAAATGTGTCCATAAAAAATCATCCTTGTTCGTAAATTTTGTTGAGAGTTCTTATATTTATCCGTAAATGTTATTTTATTGAGTTGGCAACCCTGCATAGGGATTAGTTTTACAAAAAGTAGATCAAATTAATTTGATGTTGAACATAATTGAATGACACAAGGTATTTTAATTTGAACTTTTACAAGAAGATGAATAAAAAATTAAGTCCGAGTCCAATAAGCATATAGAATATGAAAGAAATTATTTTTTTTTAAAGTAAAGAAACGCACACCAAATCATTGCTTTCATCTCCAGGTGAAAACGGCAGTGGTTTTGTGTTCAAAGAAGACGAACTTACGAGTGAGCAATGGAAGCAAAAGGAAAAAGATTTCAATAACCATTATTTCGACGAGTGGGTCAGCAGGAAAATTGCCGTCCATCGAACTCTGCCAGAAGCGAGGTCATCAGAGTAGGTGATTGTTTTTCTATTTTATCGCTGGCCTTTCGAGCTGCTTGATGCTGAGAAATATTTATTTGCTGTCATAATAGATTCTTGGATATTTGGGAGAGTTGTGAATAGAGAATATGTCTTTACACTTTAAACAAATTTGTGCGTTTTCGGCTGCAGTATTTAGATAAGTATGTTTCAGATTATTCTTGTTCAATTCGAACAATTAGGTTAAAATCTTGAAAATCTTAAATTTAAAAATGATGTTCTATCTTGCAAGACTCCCTCAACTTTTCAAATCTATCGGAGTCACGCGAATTCGTTAAAGACAAAAAACGTTTAGAAATAACAACAAAACAATTGTCTTTTAATTTCAAAATACGTTTCGAAAGAATTTCGAACAGGCAGATTTTAGATCGTGTTTCTCGACTCTCCAGATGCTTGTCCCAGAGATACGGTCAGCTGCCCACAGCTTCCATCGTGATAACATTCTGTAACGAGGAGTGGTCTATCTTATTGAGGACCGTTCACAGCATTCTGGACCAAACACCGGGTGATCTGCTCACTGAGATCATTCTCATAGACGACTTCTCAACGCTTGGTTGGTCTGCCTTTTTTGTACACTGACCACTGTTACATAATTATATTTCCACATTAATCACTCGCACAGTGGCGTAGCTAGGGTAACGTGCGCCCGGGGGCATGACACAACTTCTGCGCCCCTTGACGGACCAAAACATTCTGGGGGCTCACTGAGCCCCCAAGAAAATTTTGAAATTTTACGGTTTATGTGGTTCATTTTTTGAAGCAAATGATATTTTAGTGAAATACAATACAGACTAATAATTCTCTATACGATTTTAAACAATTTATTTGAAAAAAAAAACGCTACTAATTATACATGACTCGAATAGACATAATCTAAAATAAATTGATCTTCCTTGATTTGAATGTCGTCAATCTCGCTGTTAAAATTGATATTCTCAAGTGTTCTCTTTCGATGCTAAGGAGTGCAAGATCATCTAGACGATCTTGATCCATTGAAGCACGTAATTAAGACAAAATAAGGTTTACTTTGCTGAAGGACCGCTCACAGCTATTAGTTGAAACAGCAATTTTTAGAAGTATTTGAAGTGAAATGCGCAGATTCGGAAATACGTCATCTCAATATGAAACAATAAAATCGAGAAGATCCAAAGTAGTTTCCGGTAGAACTTCAGTCCGGGTACTGAGCATCATTTTTTAGACTTTGATTTATGTACACAATTCGTAGAAATTAGCCAAATCTAAGCAATTTTAATGAAGCGTATCGACTTTTGTTTCAGCAAGAAGAGATTTGACGTCTAGTAAAAATACAAATTTGTTGTTTAGGTTGTTTAAGGCGTAAAATCCGTATTGATATCTCCTGTTGGAGTTTATCAATTTCGCTGTTCATAGCAGGTGCAATTTCTTCTTATGGAGAAAGTTCTGCATCTCTTTTTAATTCTCAATGGCATCCTCCGATGTCGTCTAATCTTCTGTCAACCTCGATTCTCAAAGTTGTGCATCTTCTTTCCTATTGTCTACCGCAACATGGCTCAAATTAACACGAATGTTGACAATTTCTTGCTCAAGCGATTCAAGATCAGATTAAGCTTCCTTGAAACTCACAGTAGGATTCTGGAACCTTTTTTGGACACTATCAATTTTATCAAGTATGATGTTCCAGAAATGTTTAAAATCAAGGAAGTTAAAGTTTTATATACCTACCAGCAAAGCCTCTGCATCACTTCTGGTGTCAGGCGTCATATTTGTATGTTCTGATAATTTTTCCAACAGCCCTGCCATGTCATCTAGTCCTTCATAAATTGCTATAACAGCTTCTGATCGTGCAATCCAACGTGTTTCAGACTCCCTCTT
>MUZC01004404.1:985483-1000499 GCA_002072015.1 Radix auricularia | reverse complement strand
GTTCAAGATTCATATTCGAGCATAAGAAATCAAAGAGACGAGAATTTAATTGACGAGCTTGATAAAATTAAAAACCATTATGGCCAGATCAGAAATATATTTAAGTCTGCGTTAATTCTTTTACTTGCTAGTCTTTCTCGATTAATCCTACAGTGCGTAAATTTCATGCTTTTCTCACGGACCACCTGGCAAATCTTCGCGGACCACTAGTGGTCCGTGGACCACAGGGTGAGAACCACTGCTTTAAGCCACTCCTTTTTCTTGTCGTGGTAATTTTGGTTGCTTTTAGTGTCATCTCTGGTAGCTCTATTAAAAGAATCGTATTGGTCTCTTACTGCTCACTACCATCAACTCACAGTTTTTTTTTAAATTAAAAAAAACAACACATCAGCAATCCTACATTGTGGATGTGTCATTTATTTATGAGTAGAATGGCGCCCCTTAACGCTCAATGGGGGCGCCTAAATCATGTTTAACAACTGTTTTGTAATAAAGATATGTTCGGACCTCCAATATTCAATCTTGCAAACGTATTTGGGATACATTAGTTTACATAAAATTAAATTAAATAATGAGTTTTAATACTCATTTTGGCGCCCCCTAACGTGGCGCCCGGGGGCATTCGCCACCCCCTGCCCCCTCGCTACGCCACTGCACTCGCATATACTTATATTTGTACATCGATCCCTGTTATTTGCTTATTGTAAACTAAATACTGTAATATACTTTTCATTATACTCCGATTACTGTTAATTACCAATCAGCTATTTTCTTTCTGAGTTGCGTTTGTTTGTATATAAAAAAGAAAGAAAGAAAAAGGAAAAAAACCGTTTGCATGTCATTCCATCGTTAGTCTTAACGCTGTAGGTCCTTGGCGTACATGTTCCTGACACTACGACTGCTGGCCGTCGCTATCCGTTCTTTCTTTATCTGTGCGTGGCTCACACGTAGAGAGTGAGAGTATGTATGTCCGTTGATTCTCTCTGATTCGTTGTAATATTTCTTCCGCTGTTGGGGCTCTTGATTATTTCGCGAACAATTTTGACACGATTCGGTTTTTGACCAGCTCTCAGACCAAGGATCGGCTTTGAGTGGGACTTGATTATTTGAAATTCTAGAATCTCTTTTATGTCTTTATTTTAGTGAGCATTTGATTGATGCTTTGCCTACAACAGGCAATGTTTCACCACTATGTCATAAGTCTTGCTGTTGATTTCTGAATGCCTACCATTCGAAATTGACAAAACAATCTTTTTGGCAGAATATTGACTTGAGCCCCTGTGTATTTGTCTCTGCTCAAGCGTAACCACTGCTTTCCATTCATCCCTCGTTCCATGTTGCGTGCACACGCTTCCTAAGCAGAATGTTTCTTGCCTATAGCCCAACCTTATCTTCTATTTGACGTTTGAAAACTTTTACTCGCTTTGATGTGCACACTGTTTAAAAATGATTTAATTTTCCCCAGTTGTGGCATAATTTTCCATAAGCAGGACATTTTCTTGGTTCATGTCTTTAGCCACTATAATTACACTTGCAGGAATTCACGTGTGTATTTGACCTCACAGCTTGCTTGACATGTTGACATGTGCGAACTTGATTTCTCGTAATTTTCACACCAGTCACAATTCTATCCTTTACCAGCAACTCTGTCAAAATTTCAAATTTACCAGACTCAATCGTCACATTCCTGTCTTGTCAATTGGTATGTGTTATACACTATGGCGGATTAAGGGGGGGGGGGCTGAGCGGGCTAAAGCCACGGGCCCCCGACGTTTTGGGGCCCCAAAACTTTTTATATTTTATAATAAAAGTGTACAAATGTTTGCACGAACCCTTGAAAATATAATAAACTAAATAAATTTATAAACAGTATCTATTAAACTGATTGCGATTCCTGAATTGCGAAGTCTTAAAAGCCAGATTTTCCCAGCCAGGAGTAAAAAAATTCCCAAATTGGGCTAAAAATTCCGAAATGCTTTAAAAATTTGGGGAAAAATCTGAAAAGTGGCAATTTCAATTAAATGCTTTCGCATTCATTTTAATGACTTTTGACTTTCAAATTAAAAAATAATAAATATTTTTGCATTTTTAAGGCAATTTTTAATAGGGTACTTTCAATTTTTATTTAACCTGTACGTCTTTTTAACAACTTGGCTACAAAGCCAAAATATAGATTATACTTTTAAATTTTAACATCATGAAGTTTTAAAAAGTTATTTGGATACTCTTGTAATTTAAATTTGCCTGTGATTGATAAAAATATATTTTTAAAAATGAATGTTTTGAAATTTATTAATAATGAATCAATCATACATGATTACATAGATTGTTATATGTTTACATATTATTAATGATTTGGTCCTTTATATACAACAAACATTTTATGATGATTCGGGCTCAGACTAATTAATTATATTATTTAATAGTAATACATTTACACAATCTGACTGTAAACTGTCTGCAGTCTGCAGTCTACTGTCAGTGACAATTTTGGGAAAAACCTAGCAAAAACGTCAGGAAATAAAAAACTAGATCCGAAATAAAAAACCTAGACACGCTAAAAATAAACAAATATGACGTCAAAGAGCCTCGCACCAACACAAAAAAAGGTATTTCTTATTTGAAAATGAGCATGTTTCAAATTATTTTATTTTATTTTCATCCAAGAATGTAATTTTTTTTTTTTAAATTGTCAATCTCAAAAATTCCCATATGTTAGGCAAAATCCTTATGAATTCCTAATTTCCCATTTTAAAAAGTTTGTCTTAAAAAAAAACACGATTCGGGAAATTTCTCACGACTTCTTAACACTGCGCGATTCAGACCTGACAGTCTTAATAATCTATAAAACTTGGCTCACTTAGAGAATATAGTATAAAATATAGTTTATATTTTTAAAATTTCTCAATTTAGACAAGCTCCGCTAGTCGTGTGGAAAGGGCATAGGCTTGTGATGCAAGTGGTGTCGGGTTCGATTTCAGCGGTGGAATGTAAAAGTTTTTCTTTTCACACTCAATTTTTAACACACCGGCGAACATTTTAAACAGTTATTTCTTCGTGTTCGTTTCTTTTTTCATTATTAATATTTAGTTACAGTCTTATATTAGCTGTTAGCAATCATATTTTAATGTACGCTGGCTGGATAGGGCCCCCGTTTGATTGCAGCCCGGGGCCCCGTGCAGTCTTAATCCGCCCCTGGTTATACACCTTTACTGCCACATGGCCTATATGCAGCAGTGTCATGCTCAGCACTTCTTTGCTTTTTGTGTCGAGTCCACTGTGTATTCCACTTGAATATCTTGAAGGACTGCTTAAATCTCTTCCAGTGGTCAGCAATATTTTCATTTAGTTCCAGTGGTTGGGTGGGTGGAGTCGATCCATCTGACACCATGTAGAAGTAATTGCGAGTCCAGAAACAAAACATCAACACCCTGTGTTCTGTGTAACAACTGTCTTTAATCCACTCTTTCAATCAATTACATGTTACATCACGAACCTTACATTTATAGCCTGCAATTCTCTCTCAGTTCGCGATGACAATTCACAGCACAAATCCTGTATTTCATACTCCGTCAACTCGCACCCTCATACTATCATACTGTGTCAATACAACAACACGTCTCTCACACGGACTATTGACACATCTATTGGGTGTAATTCTGTATTTTTTAAAATTTGGTTTTTAACGTAACTAGTTAACAGGACTGCGTGATTAAAATCAGATTCTGAATCTCAGCCTTAGTTTCTTTGTATCAACAATTACGATGCTCAGAGAAATTTTCAAATGGATTTTTCTCCATGCAAGAGTACTTGGAACTTCCTTTGGAGGCCTACCTACAACCAATCAAAGAAGTTCGCCTCATCCGGGCAACCAGACGTCTGGGATTGATAGAAGCAAGAAACTTTGGCTCCAGGCTGGCCACTGGAGAGGTCATCATATTCCTAGATTCTCACATCGAGTGTTTCCCAGGTAAGCGAGTCATTGAAAATTGTTTATCTATGCATAATCGAGCAACGAAGTATCATTTTATAGATATATGCTAAAGAAAAGGAGAAAATACTTTTCTACTCGTAGTATAAGTTGTCTGTCAAATCCTGCAAGCCAGTAGTGCATTACAGTTTTAACCTTTTGAATTTTTGAATATAACATACTAATACTAACGGGATTAACCGTGACAAATATCGTACCATATCTGTACTCCACTTTGATTTCTTGGTAATCTCATTTGCATGCAATTAAATATTTAAATGATGTCCAATGTAAACGTTGGTCAAGTTTTTCTTTTAGCAGTTCTCATAACTTGACCCCCCCTCTCTCCAGGTTGGATCGAGCCCCTACTTGCCCCCATCAGGGATGACCCTAAAACCGTTACGTTCCCCACCATTGAGACAATCAACAAACACACGTTTGGAATAGACCTGACGGCTGATGACGTGCCCATCGGCTCCGTGAGCCTCAACAACCTGCTGTTCATCTGGATGGACCGGCCCAGACGAGGACAGGTCAAAAGTCTTTACGAGAAGTATGTCAAATGGCATCACTCATAATTTGATTGTCTTTCAGTTAAAAGTCAATTTGCCGTAACAGTTTTAATAAGGTATAAATAAAATAATGAAAATTAAAATTGTGGGTGACATGTGACTATGATTACACCTACACAGTTATACACTGATGGATATTATAGTATAGGGGCCGTCCATAAATAACGTCACGCGATTTTGGTGATTTTACCCCCCCCCCGTCACGCATCATCACAAAGCTTTGCGCCCCCACCCTCATAAAAGCTGTATTTTCTATTCTAAAAAAACATGTTTCAAATAAAAAATGTTCATGTATGTACATATTTGGTGTTATACTGCACTCTAATATAGTAACACGCGTGAAGCATTGTAAAACGTCAGAAGATAAATTGTAAGAAGTCAAATATGTAAATGGAACTTTTTATTTAGAGTTGTCTGCTTTGACGTGATGTCACAATTTTTAAAGTGCCCCCGTCACACATCGTCACAAATGTGTAGACCCCCCTCCCCCTGTAGGTGCGTGACGTCGTTTATAGACGGCCCCATACATGGGCGTATACAGGGGGGGCAGGGGGCATTTGCCCCCCCTACATTTGAGAAAAATGTCTTTTTTTTTTACCATAAAACTGAACTTAAGTCCCCGCAAGTTAGACACCCCCCAATATGACGTCAAAAAGCTGTGACACCCCATCTTTAGGTGGTGTTGTCTATTTGAAAATAGCATGTTTCAAAAACTTTATTGTTATTTTAGTATGTATTTAGTGTAAGGCTATACTCTGATATCGTAACACGCGGTAATCCGTGCAAAACGCAATAAAATAGATAGTAAGAAATCGAATATTAAGGTGGAACTTTGGCTTAAAGTAGCGTGTTTTGACGTAACGTCATATTCTTAAACTCCCCTTCCCTTCGTCACAAAGTTGGGAACCCCCTCCCCATATGCGCGTGACGTCATTTTCGGAAATTAAAAAACGTGACCCCCCTCCCTGGAAAAATTCCTAGCGACGCCCATGGCCCCATTTATCATTAATCTACCCTTATTCTTTTAGTAATTTTAGCTTTTAAGCTTCATTTACTTATTTATTGCTACTTCGTACTTTCAGAATAAATTAAGTGTCTATTTTTTTCTTTCAATAACAAAATATCATTTTATTTAAATAAACAACAAAAACAACAACATTAATCTTAGTGTTAGAGCCAAAAGGAAATAAATGGATTTTGTTGTTGCCAACTTCCTGTTGCCATGTTGTCTCAAAGGTCTCCAACCATGCCGGGCGGATTGTATGCAATGTCAAGGTTGTGGTTCAACGAGCTCGGGATGTATGATCCACAGCTAAAGGGGTGGGGAGGTGAAAACATTGAAATGTCCTTCAAGGTAAATCACTGGCAGCGCGGTATGTGTGTGTGTGGGGGTGGGGGGTCACGTTAGACAGCTGGCCAGAAATTGTGTGCATGCTATTCATAGAATCTAACTTAACAAGAAGCCACTCGGTTCTTGTAGGTTGAGAAATCTGAGAAATGAGATGTCTAAGGGGCAAGATGTCTGAGAAATGAGATGTCTAAGGGGCAAGATGTCTGAGAAATGAGATGTCTAAGGGGCAAGATGTCTGAGAAATGAGGCGTCTAAGGGGCAAGATGTCTGAGAAATGAGATGTCTAAGGGGCAAGATGTCTGAGAAATGAGACGTCTAAGGGGCAAGATGTCTGAGAAATGAGATTCTAAGGGGCAAGATGTCTGAGAAATGAGACGTCTAAGGGGCAAGATGTCTGAGAAATGAGATGTCTAAGGGGAAATATGTCTGAGAAATGAGATGTCTAAGGGGAAAGATGTCTGAGAAATGAGATGTCTAAGGGGGCAGAGATGTCTGAGAAATGAGATGTATAAAAGGGGGGAGAGATGTCTGAGAAATGAGATGTATAAGGGGGAGAGATGTCTGAGAAACGAGAAGTCTAAGGGGAAGAGATGACTAATTGGTGAAAGATGTCTATGTGATGATATGTCTATGATGAGATACCTCTGATGACATGACTAATGTTATTCCAAGATTTGGATGTGTGGTGGTTCCCTCAAAACATCCACATGTTCCCGTGTCGCCCACATGTTCCGAGACAAGTCCCCGAATGTTTGGCCTAATCACACCGAGATGATCAAGAAGAATTCGTTTCGGGTGGCTGAGACTTGGATGGATCGATACAAACATTTTTTCTACGAGAGAAACGCATACAACGTGGTAAGTATCGGAACAGATGAATATTTTTTACTGTATTATACTCGATTCGTTTGTTCTTACGATAACGTGTGACACTTTGTTAATCTTCCTAGCCAGATTTTGGTGACGTGTCGGATAGGAAAGAACTAAGATCGTCGCTAAAGTGTCACGACTTCGATTGGTATCTGGACAATGTCCACCCTGAACTCAGGTGGGAAATAAACGAGCAGAGCCCGTACTTTGGAAAGGTAAAAGAAGTTGTTCTTTATGATGTTCATCTTTTCTGCATAAAATACAAACACTAAAGGACTTCTACATTATTTTTTGTTTCAAATTTCGTTAATAAAAGACTTACTTAAGGTGTCGGTTTTCATGCGTAACGTAAAAAAAACAACAGTGCATCATAATTATTTCGTTTACTTCAACTTTACCAATCAAAATCATGCGCGCTGGGCTGGCGTATCGAGAGTCAAGAGTTCGAATCACTGTAAAGGCAGGGATTTGTTCCCGTTACTAAGGGTGTCCCTGAGTCCACCCAGCTTTGAATGAGAACCTGATTTTAGTTAAGGAACCAAAGGTGACCAGGAGCGGCGTTTGAGGGTGGCAACTGGGGCGACTGCCCCAGGCCCCGCACTTAAGTAGGCCCCGCGTTTCGGTCCTGAACATGTCTCGTCCTGGTTAATAGCCTATACATGTAGAACCAAAGAGTGGATGGTAGAACGTATGCTGGAAACGATTGTAAAGAAACGAAAGAGGCACTCTTGTAATCCTTTTTAAAGGTCAAATTCCGTAGCGTAGCTCTAGACGTCTTTGAAAGCACTACACCGTTAGCGGAAAATAGGTCAGATGTACCATTCAGCCAATCCCCTTTAATTGTGTACATGTCATTCACAATAGATTTACTAAAATAGTTATTTTTAGAAAACTGTGTCATCGGAATGGCAGTGTCTCGGTAGTGGTGCGATCGGAAACATTAATTAGCGTCATCAAAGTGATTTCTCTGTACGATATCAACATGAGTGGAAGAGATCGCGATAGATTTCGCAAATATCTTTAATAGTACTTTGGCCCCGCGGGGTCATTGCTGGCAATAGGCCCCGCGCTTACCTAACGTCGCCACTGAAGGTGACAGGGTATTGCACCACACACTAATAGCCGTAGCCTGTGAACGCTGTGTCAGAACGTAGGATGCGACCACACGGAAGCAGCTTCTATGTTGTTTTTTTTTAAATAATCAAAACACAATATTGAATGCGTATTCAATACTAATTTAAGTAATTGAAATAAAAGGATTTTTAAAAAAGTATTAATTTTTGCCTTGTGAACAAATTGAACAATTTATTTTAAATGACGAATGCATCCTGTTTAATTTTTTTTTTTTTTTACCGCAGATTGAAAACAAAGAGGCGAAGCTGTGCTTGCAATCTATTTTCGAAGGCCGACAACCCGTGTTGGAAAAATGTGACATCCTCAACGCTCTACAGGTCAGGGGTCAAATCCAAATCTGTTCAACAATTTATACACCAATAAACGAATTAAAATGAATGAATAAATAAAAACGTTCAAATTAAATAAATTTTTTTTTGAAAAGGACTTTGTGTGCAGTAAAGTCGATATCAGACGAATTTCTCTTGGCCAATGGATTTAACCCCTAAGCAATCCTTAATTGTTTTCTTTCAATCAGATTGTTAATACTCAATGCCGCTGACGCATTTATTTTTTATTGTATTTAATGTAATGTGCTTTAACTTTAAGATAGTGTGCCACACGTTTTCTTACGCAAAGGCATTTTTATTGTACCTAACAATTATACATTTTGTAACAAGAGTTTGTTTTTGAAGCTGCTAAATGATCCTTATCAGTTTTGATTCCACTTTTAATAGATTCAAGCCGTTATACATGTAGAGGATCACAGCATTGTTTTGTTTAAAATTTAAAGATCATTTTCTGTCAGCCAGTGAAGATTTTAAAAAAAAGTTCCCTATTCCGATCACTTCACAGCTGTGGCGATTAGCCGGACCTGGCATCGTGGTCTCTCTTGAAATAAACCTGGGGGTTGGTTCCGTCAGCATGGGTAAACAAAGGTTCTTCAATGTGGAACTTTTCACTCTGAGGCGCCCCAATCCAGAGGGAGTCAATACCTGGACTTATGATCAGGTAGGTAGACATTTGGTCCGAGTGCAAAGTAAAATAATCGTGTGCAAAGTTGCACATCATCTTTTTTTTCCTCTCAATATTTTAAAAAATTTGCTGCGCGGCGTCTGTCAGAAATCTGCGCGGCCGCGCAGCTTAAAGGGATCATTAAACAAAATTGATGGGGGTTAGATATGACCAGGTAAGTGGACATAATGTATGGCGTTATTTATGGACATATAGGTAGACATAATGGTTGGGGTTATGTGTGACCAGATGGTTTCAAATGAATAATGCAGTTGGACTGTCACATTTCTAAATACTTAAATACTGGCATTGATTGTGTATATTGTTACTCCGAGAACAAATTATAGAAATGAAATAAGGGGCCGTCCATAAAGTACGTCACGCTATTTTTAACCATTTTTACCACCGCTCCCCCCAGTCACAAAGTGTCACAAATCTCGGGACCCCCCCCCCCTAAAGTGCGTCACAATTTCGAATTTAAAAAAAAATTAACAACTTATTAAAATTTAAGTGAAAACATAAAACACACTTCATTATTAAACAGCCTTAGAATATAAATATTAAAAGAACTATCAGATTATTAAATGACGTTATTAATAGTAGAATAACTAATGTTCAACAATTGTCACGTTATTCTTTGAAACAGTAACTCAATCAATCGAATTTGAAAAAAAATTGCAAAAATTATATGGAAAATTATATAAAAAAAAAAAACATCATTTATCTGCTACCTTTTCATTTACAATGAGTGAGGTCAACTTTTAGATATTCTTCCGATTATGCATTCTACTGACACAGGATAAGAACTAAATTAGCGAAACTTAACCTCAACCAGACTGCTAAAAAGTACATGGTCATAACACATCATACTACTTCGTACATTGCTAAATACCCTATCGTTACCAATACAATTATCAATCTATCATTATATAAGTAATATGATGGGCACACTGCCACATAATTAATCAATAGTTTTTAATTTTATATCAATACTTTGTTTTCTTCATAACACTCTCGTAAAAAACCAATGAGCCTTCTGGTTTCAGGCTTTTATGACTGGGTTGTTACAGCGGGCAGTAGGAATATGTATACATGTGTTAACCTCTATTAAAAACGAATTTATAATTTAGATTGTCTTTTAGCCTTTTAGTAACTAAAAAATGGAACAGTCCAATTAATGATTATATCATGAACTGGTATTCATCATAAATTTTAAAGAAATTTAATATAATCGTTTTAAAGTTTATGATAATGATTACATTATACAAATATTAACTCTGAATCCTAAATATTTATATTAAAATACAAATTCCAAATTTCTTGATCAGTGTAATAATTATGCAGCAGACAACAAAGAAATACTAACACCTTCGGTAAGGCTACACATAAAACAAGGCTTCGCAACAGTATACTAGCGCTCCTAACTGCCTAACTAGCATGATGAATTGTGAACAACACTTTGAAAAGATACGCATATTATGCTATTTTGACATAAAACAAATTCAAGTGTTTGATAACATTTTTGAAAATTGTTTTTAAAACTATTAAATTTTACTATAAAAAAAAATAAATAAATAACTAAATTAAAAATAAAATTAAAAATATATAAAAAATGTGACTTCACACTTGGCCTGACCCCCCTCCCCCCTGTCAAAAACTGTCACACTTTCTTACACACCCTCCCCAAACCCCCACTTGGAGCGTGACGTACGTTATGGACGGCCCCAAACTGATGAAGTTGGTTTGACGTCTGTTTTCAGAATCAGCGCCTCGTGAACAGAGAGACTGGACTCTGCCTGGACGTCGACCCTCAACTCCGGAAACCAACACTGGCGCAATGCTCAGAGAGTGACACACAAAAGTGGGCGTGGCAGACAAGAGAAGATTTTCGTAACGCCCACAGAATTAGGGGGGCTGCTATCGAGGGAACCGTTCAATAAAGTTGTGCCTAGTGTTTCGTATGCTTGCCAGTTTTGGTAACTTTCACCTGATCACAACACTCATATATTTCACTTAAGGATCAAACAAGTCCATTTGTTTAATAGGTAACGATTGAAATTAAGTAGACATCGCAGAATCTTTAAAATATGTCTTTAAAACAAAAGGGAAACTGTTAACTGCTGACGGTTTACATTTCTGAAATTATTTTATTAAATGATGATCGTAAAATAATGGCTTTTCAGTGGCCCAACGTAGTTTAAATACTCTTTCGTTCCTCTTCCTGAAAAGTATACAGGAGTTTAAGAGAGAAGACAAAACATTAAATCTCACTGTCAGATCTCCTCAAGCAGTTCATTGAACCCAATTTGTTTACATGATACTCTAACTGAAACGAACTCTTTAACTATTTTAGTACACAAGGGGTTGTTGTTGCGCATTGTTTTTAATGTCCATGCGTTGTTTTAACTTAAAAATAGCTTCTACAATCAAGACATTAACAGACTTTAGGATACAAAATAGTGAGTCATAGAGCCATTTTGAGGTTATAATATGAGCTATATAGAAGAACTGACAGGGGCGGAAAAAAATCTCAACACACAAAGAGAATCAGGAACTTTGATAATCACAATGAATTTAAAAAAAAAAAAAAGATATGTCAAAGATACTAGCAATTATTTCAAACCGTCTAGTGTTAAAATGCATAGCAGATGCTCCTTACAGAGAAAGTGAATGGATAATTAAAGGATGCTTTGAAATTTAATAAAATTGTATGCTTTATTTAAATCGAATCTTCCATGTGCTGTGTAAGAGTGCGAGGGGGGATTAAGGGAGATTAAGCCTCTTCCAATGGTGCTAAAATGATTTATTTGATTTTTAGTTAACTATAACCACGCCTTTTACTTGCCATGTTGTGCCTTTATAACCACTGGCGTGTTTAGTATCGACTCAGTGGGTTATTATGTGATAGTTTTATTATTCTTAATCTGCAACAGATTCTTTTCCAGCACGTCCACAGGGATTCCCTATTAAAGCTTTTATCTCAATTGTTAGATATGGATAAAAGTTCAAGAATGTCCGGGGGTTTTAAGCTGATTCTTTCTTTGCTTTGCATGTAAATAAATGATCAAGTTTACGTTAAGACTTTGGAAAGATTCCAGCGTCATAAGGTAAGTTCTTTGTTGTTTGGTTTTCTTGCCCCCCCCCCCCCACAGAATTGACTTTTCTTCTAAAACTACTAAAAGCCCCAAGCCCATGGTTGTATCGTGCTACTAAAAGCCCCAAGCCCATTGTTGTAACGTGCTACTAAAAGCCCCAAGCCCATGGTTGTATCGTGCTACTAAAAGCCCCAGGCCCATGGTTGTAACGTGCTACTAAAAGCCCCAAGCCCATGGTTGTATCGTGCTACTAAAAGCCCCAAGCCCATGGTTGTAACGTGCTACTAAAAGCCCCAGGCCCATGGTTGTATCGTGCTACTAAAAGCCCCAAGCCCATGGTTGTAACGTGCTACTAAAAGCCCCAGGCCCATGGTTGTAACGTGCTACTAAAAGCCCCAAGCCCATGGTTGTATCGTGCTACTAAAAGCCCCATGCCTATGGCTGTTTCGTGCTACTAAAAGTCCCATGCCCATGGCTGTATCGTGCTAATAAAAGCCCCATGGCTGTATCGTGCTGCTAAAAGCCCCATGCCCATGGCTGTATCGGGCTACTAAAAGCCCCATGCCTATGGCTGTGTCGTGCTACTAAAATCCCCATGCCCATGGCTGTATGTTGTATCGTGTTGGTTCTATAATGTCCAGTTACGGTCTGTTCCATTATTCCTTTATATAAGTGCTGTCTAAGAATATCACCCCTACCACACAACGTCCTCTTCTCAGTGATGTAATTTCTTCCCTATTTAAATGTTAATTGTAAGTCAATTATTCAATGTCTCATCTAATAGACAGCCTGTCCCTTATTATACATCTCCATTTTCAGCCTCTCCCTTATTGTACAACATCTTTGTTATGCAATCCTCCCTTTATGGCAGTCGATAGTGCTAAAAGTACACAAGTTGAGATAATGAGATTTCATTTATTTTTTTGCTTCTTTCATGATAGCACTCTAATTTTTTAAGCTGCTAAAAACTTGGACTTGCTTAAATTATATTGTTCTTAAATTTATACATTAGATTGATCTAAACCAGATACTAAAATATCACTGTTTAGATTTATTAGACAAAATGACTAAATTAAATGACTAAAGTACTATAAGCACAAATGTCCTCTATTATACAATATCTCCACTATTCAATTTCTCCCTTTTTATATTAAATCTCCCTTATACAACACATTCAAATCAAACAATATTCTTTAAAATACAATATCTACTATTAATTAAAATTTCTCCTATCTTCTACACTCTAATATTTGATCCTGCATTTATTTTTACCAAAATTATTAACTGCATCCCACTGCCTTTGTTTAGTATCTTAACAATTAAATACTTAGCGAAGGCACAGAACATCAATCTTGTTATAGGCATAATTATTTATTTATATATTTACATATTATGACTTACAATAGTCTGCAATTTATATTTAATGATGGTAAAATACTTGCTCCTGTTTATTGCATCCTTTTAACCTGAAGAGAAAAATTTAGTTTAGTTTAAGATCTTAAAAAGACTTATGTGTGAAAAAAATCACAGGTATATTAAAAAAAATATTGATAACTTTAAAAATGAAAATTAATAAATATTTTTAATCATACACATATATTTACTATTTGCACACAAATTATTTTCCAACAATTATAGTCTTAAATAAACTTTGTACACATTAAACTAAACAAAAATTGTCTTTATAAGGGGTGAACTGTGAAATGCAGGAAGTCCACAAAATTAAAAAAATAAATACCAGGATTTAAAAACAAGTGAAAGACAAATTTTCAAATTTTGTAGAATTAAAGGCAAAAACCTGAACTTGATTTGGATTATGACAAACCAAGTACATGGCTTACAACGAATTATATTTTGTTTTTAACAACCAGTGTTACAAATAACCCCAGCACATCTTTGCCTTGTTTCATTAGTTCCAGTGACACTCATTTCACCTGATAGACTAGATATTTTTTTTAAAGTAGAACTGTTCAAGAAGATATTTTAGTTTTAATAGAAGAGGAATCTAATTGCTATTTAAAAAAAATTGTTTGAGGTGATGTGTTGCTGTAGAAAAAGGATTTGTGGCTGAAGATTAATGATTGGTTGCTTCTGAAACTGAATCAACAAACTGATGGAACTCTTCTGTGCTCATGATGTTGTGATTGTGATAGATGTTTTATGCAGAGTTTTACTCTTTATTTGAAAATAGCCATACAAGGAGATACCAAAATTATAAGCACATTTTGATAATATCATGATAGGTATATATTGATATTAGCATATTAGGCACATTTTGTCACTGTCATGATAGACAACTCTTTGTACCATCATGATAGTAACATCTTTGTATCATTATAAAAGGCATATTTTGATACCACCATAACATGTCCTGAGGATACCATTGAGCAACACTCAAATAACTGCCCTACTCATCCTGTACCCACTTACTCAGCATGTTTTCAACACTTGGCTGCTCATTATCTTCAATGCTTTGACTTACCCTACAGCGAAAGGACCGTAGGTTTTTATTGCTGTCTTTAATAATTACATTGTTTTACAAATTTATTTTGGAGATTTTGAATAAGTTTTTGCATCAAGTGTTAAATTTTTAGTATCTCTTGTGTATTCCTTTTACCTTTGTAGCTTTATATTTTTTAAATAAATTCTTTTTGTTTACAAAATTTCTTTAACTTAGGATTTAACCAGCATTTGTTAAATTTTTAAAATGCTTGTTTCCTTTGTATTTACTTAGACAATTTTTCTGGAAGTTAGGCACTGTTTGGTGTAATTTTATGGGCTTACATCCAGAGATCAAACTATGGTTTAAGATCCATGAAATTTAC
Organism: Radix auricularia; assembly: GCA_002072015.1. NCBI lineage: Eukaryota > Metazoa > Mollusca > Gastropoda > Lymnaeidae > Radix > Radix auricularia. The sequence goes on along the minus strand of MUZC01004404.1, from coordinate 985,689 downwards.
CACCAATGACTTGATAAGGAATTTGTTAAGTAAATTTCTTATACAATATGTAAAAAAAATATTCTTCAGCCGTTTAACATAATAAAAACCATAATTTAAGTACTTTATTGCCAAGTCAAACAGCTATCTATATATACCTATCTATATTTAAGTATCTCACTCTTTTTCTCTCTCTCTCTCTCTCTCTCTCTCTCTCTATATATATA
>MUZC01004404.1:957805-983958 GCA_002072015.1 Radix auricularia | reverse complement strand
TCTTTGTCATGAGTCATATATAGGTCACGATAGACCATTCCGAGTCCAGAAGAGAATGGTTCGGGGACAATGAGGGGATGTGTAGGCTACTTATTTGTGTAGCTTGTAAGGAAAATCAAGCAAGTCGCTTCGAAGGCACAGTATCGCTCAATCTGGGAATCACCGCAAAACGGCGTTATATTTAAACTTAAACGGTCTTTAAAAACGAACGGTCTTAACAACCTTAAGAAAGAGTGAAGAAATAGGGTCCCGACATTCCGATACAATTCTGATTAATCGACCCATCACTAATTAACGCACATCACGTACATATAGAAATTTCAAGCGCATGTTAATATTTTGCCGCCATATTGGTTTTCGCTTTAACTCGATCATCGGTTATGTCGATGCCATTTTTCATTCCCCGACGCCGTCGACTTAAGCGGTTTCGACTGTACTACACTTTACAAACACAGTAATGATATTATACTGTGGCAAGATGGTTGAGTGGCATGCACACTTGGCTGGCATACTGTTGGTCATGGGTTTGAATCCATGTGAAGGCAGGGATTGGTTTCCAGTGCTAAGAGGTGATCCTGAGTCCACCCAGCTTTGAAGGGTACCTGACACAAGGAAACAAAGGTGTCTGGGTAATGCATGGAACCCTCATAGCCCTGACCAGTGAATGTTCGCATCACTTGCCAACAGACCGGTATGGTCTGTGGACACAAAAATTTTCTGTATAGATAAGACTTAATATCCTTATCAAAATTATTTGCATGATAATTCTCTGCTGTGTGGCTCATTCAGATATTTGAAAAAATCTTTTTTTTTTAACATTACAGAGCTATAATATTTAAAAAAGGTTGACATTGTGTTCAGTTCATTGATGAAAAAATTTCCACAGAGCTACAATATTGAAAAAAGTTCATACTTTTTTTCTGATACTTTCAGAATGATAGTTCCAATATTTATCTAATCAATCCAATTACAGCCTCACCTTATCAAGTACTTTGTACAGGTTATCAGGGCCAAGATTATAGCTGGACTCCATTATTCTGAAACAAAATGTAAGCAAAAAGGAATTATCTTATATCTTGTTTAAAAAATTTTCTTTTATTGCAGTCTACAGCATAAATATTATTAACACATTTGGCCCTCAAACAAACCAAAATCACAAAGTGAACAGGTCTTATAAATTTCTTTTAAAATAACCATTTTTTTTATTTATAGGAGCAAAGAGTGGATGATAATAATAACTAAAATTTATTTCAGAATTTAATTTAAATAATTAACAACTTTTGTTATTGTTTTTTAATTATTAAAAAAAAATATCACAAAAGAAAAAAAAGAAAGTACAGTAGAAGGTTGTGGAAAAAAACAACTTTGTTCTTTATTATAAATATTGTGTGAAGCATGACAGACCCTGCTCTCAGTAATGTTCTGAAAAGATTTTCTCTTTCATTTAACATTAAAAACCCTCTAACAAAAGTTTCATACAATAACTTAATATTCTAGTGCAAACCAACAATTTTTCTTCCCACAGGAAAATAAAAAAGCCTTCCGTGTTTTTGATTTTTATATTACATACACTTCTTCTTTTGCAAAAGATTCTTGCACTCCACATTCTTATAAGATCGCACAGGCCATTCTGTCAGGTGGCAAAAGACACAGTTTTCACAGGCTACAGCTATGAGGGGATTGTGTGGCACAATGCCCTGCTGCATTTGTCTCTCTGAATAGGTTCAGGTACCCATAATGAACAAGGTGGACCCAGGGACACCCTTAGACCTGGGGAGAAAGAAGAAACCCCTGCCTTGACAGAGCTTTAAACTCATGACTTTTGGTATGCCAGCTGAGTGGGCATTCTGCTTGACCACCCTGCCCCCAAACCGTTAAACAAGAGCATATGAAAAGTTTTAGTTGGAATTTTTTACATGGCACTGTCTGTTATCCAGGTGTTAGCAAAAGCTTTTTAAGAGAGTTATCTCAATCTTCCAGAATTTTTGTTTAGTTAAGTTGGAAAAGGGCTGTGCTTGCCTTTTGACATCTTTCTTTGAACTAGAGACAGCTGTCTTGAGTTGATCTAATGTTGAGTTACACAGACTCTTGTCAGCATTTCCTGTCTGTTGAACATCTAAGGTGTGGAAGAGGTTTCCAGCCATAGAAATAAAATCTGTTTAGATAATCAGAGATACACTTTCAAAAAATATTAACCACACAACATTTTTAAAAAATTGTATAAATTGAATTTTTATAAATACATTTTTGAAATGGAATAAAATTAAAATACCTCTTATACTTTATTGATTGCACCTAAACTTTTAAATTAAAACCACAAATGGTAAAATCATGAAATAATGAAGGAGGGGAATTATATTTAATTAAATGCAAATATTTATACTTGTGGCTAGCAATGTTCCTTTTAAGCTGCAGGGCTGCCTGGATATCTGACAGACGCCGCACAGCAGTTTAGAATTAAAGCGCAGCAAATTTTGTCAAATGGTGCACACAAAATGGATGCTGAGCAACTTTGAGACGAGTTATTTTACTTTGCACAAGTACCAACGCACCTTAGAGAGAACATTGGCAGCTGCATAGCAAAGTCAATAGTTTGCTTGTCTCACAAGCTAAGGTGCGTGGAATCTAGCCCACGTTAAAGCTACAATAAAAATATTGATTAATGACTATTGCTAAAAAGTCCTCAGCTGACTTGGAGAGGAGATGGGCACCGCCAAGTCTACCAAGAGAAAGTTCAAATGGAAACATTGGAACCCCTAAAACCACGACGTTATGGGACACACAAAAAATATTTATAATGAAAGTAATGCAGTGAAAAATACAAAGTGAAACATTATATAAATACATGATATAGCTTTTACTAGATCTTAATTTTAACATCTTACCATTGAGGACACAACATGTAAAAATTGTAGATCGAAATATAGTAAAAGGTACTGCTTCATGCTCTGAACATCCAATTTTCTTAAACAGTTTCTCTTGGACAGCAGCTGGCATATTTCTGTAGGGAAATGTCATCAGGTAATCTCAAGAGAGACTCAATTATTACTTTTATTTTACAATTCTAGAAAGGTTATACTGAAAAAGTTTTGTAGCTTTGATGTGCAGCACATGTTTCTGAATATATGGTTGGTATTTAATACTTTTTGGAACATCAATTAGCTGTTCACATTTTATCATACACATAAAAAAAATGATAAAAAATGAAACTCAATAATGAAATTTCAATATTTAAATAACAAGTCTATTATATCTTCTGAGTTTTCTCCTCAAACAACTTACTTGCATAGAGCCTTAAGCAGCTGTGTATGCACCACTCCATTGACCCCCTGAAGCTTTTTACTGACTGAAAATTAATAATTATTATCATCCACTTAATAAACAACAATAAAAATATTAACAAGCATTTCTCTATCTCTTGGTTTATACGGAAATGCACATTGTTGTTAAGGTTGATTAAACTAATATAAAACTCTTTTTTTTTTCTAACTTTTTAAACTAGTTATCAGTTTTTAAAATTCATTTTTGTATGCTCCGCACAGCAAGGTAAAATGGACATTACATTTTTAAGATCATAGGCAAGTATTGAAAGGTTGATCTGAATTTGCTTTCTCTGTTTTGGTGGAATAATTATTGGAATAAATTTACTTTTTTGGCAATTTCTTTTTTAAATGGAAAGTTTTGTTGAGGTTTACAGTAAATCTATTCATTAAACCCACCCATGAAACTACAACCAGTATTAATATCATGTAATTACATAGATGTCCTTATGACTGATAGATATTTAGCCATCTCAGGGTTAAAAGGAGCCTTAAGAAATAAATTTTTCAAGCACACTGAGTATGACTGAACTGTAAGCTAAAGCAGTGCTTCTCAAAGTGGTGGACAGCAGACCGATATTCATTTGTATGCCATACACCACCGTTCTGCAGAAGTTATGAAAAAGTTACAGAGAAATATGATTAAAATATATTATCCTCCATTTGCAACCATTAATTCTAATGCTATAGAATATTTCAATTTTTTGGAAATAAGCACATAAAATGAAACAAATAAAATAAATTACATTTCCCTACCACAACATTCAGGTAAATTAGTCCCTGGAGCAATGGAAAAATTCATGCCGGTCTGCCATACTAAAAAGTTTGAAAAGCACTGAGATATAGGATATCATATGTCCTTACTTTTGAATTTACTGAGTATATCAAATGCAGAGATAACATTGGTCTCAAAAACAGGACGGCTGTAATGTGTCAAAGAAAGAACTTGGAGAGCCCTGTTGACAATGTCTTCAGTCTGCTCATCGAGTGAAATGGTCTCAAAGCTAAGATACATATAGTATAGAGGGCATTGAAAGAAAATGTATATAGTATATACTTCATGGATATATAGCACCTACTACTGTGGCCTATTGAAAATATTTTAGCGTACTAAAAGTAGAACTTATGAAGAGAAATGTAACTTACTAATTTGCAATAAATCGAATAGGATCATCTGGTCTGTTGGCAATTAGTTTAGTTAAAACATCCTTAAGCATTCCACTTACATTATGTTTATCTGTAAAAGTAATATAAATACAAAATAAATTTTACTGTATGGGTCTGTACAAAAGGAAAGCAATTGAAGTAAATTTAATTTAAAAAAACTAATTATCACCTTAATTATCACTACCTACTGGACTAACAGATACAAAGGTTCAGTACATAAAGAAATACATACATCCAGGTCAACACTGAAAATTCAAATAAACCAATCATAAACAATTTAAAGGATAGCGCACTCCAACAAACACGTATTGTGTTTTTTTTAACCCCTGTATTGCTGATTACAATAGAGACTGCAGTTGAAGATTTTCAATGATAAAATCATAATAAAAATCTTTCTATGATAGAGCATGAATCAAAAGTGACTGAACACTCTGGCTATGATTCAGATTGAAAAGATAAGAGTACATCTAAAAATTAATTCCCTTGACAGTTGATATTTTCTACTTTCTACCATATAATTTACTGTCTATTCTAAACTAGGCATTGAATTCTCCATTGTCCTCTGCTTTATCAATAAGAGATTTTTTTCATTCTTCAGTGATTATGTTTCTTCATCTTTTATATTATCGTCCATAATAGTTATCAGACGTTTGGATTGTTTATCTAATTTGTTTTTCACTGATAATTAATTAGAAATTTACATTTTGCATTTCTTTACTATGGTATGTGGACCTTACCACATCTTAAATTCTAATTTTTTGGGTTTGGAAAACAAATCTCATCTTATCTGTTACAGACGCTCTGTCTATACAGAAGATTATTGCATCCTACATTTATCTATGCTTTGTGTTTTGTCCTGCATTCTTATTAGAGTTTGAAATGATGCTAAAGTGTTGGCTTACCTGTTTTTTTTCAGGCAACCCATTCCACACCTGAATTCCGGACGGGAAGAAAGAAAACTCGCATGTGTTTGTTCTTGCATACGGAATAAGAAAGTTTTTGTTATCCTTATGTCTATCTGAGGTTTGTATTAAGTTTTCTCTATGTTGTATATCTAAATTAGAACTAATCGCTTTATGTTTAATTACTAATTGACTCTTGGTTCTTCTATCTTCTAGAAGTTTCAAGGTTTAATGATTTAAATAATGGAGTTACTCTTGTAAGTTTTGAATATTCTCCAGTAATGAATCTGGCAGCTCTTTTTTGAATTTGTTCTAACTTATCAATATTTTCTTTGGTGAATGGGTCCCATACAGAAGATGCATATTCTAGTATAGGTCTCACCAGGGTGAGGTAGCATTTTAGTTTGATATCTTTATTACATTTGTAAAAGTTTCTTTTTATAAAACCTAAGGTTTTGATGATTTTTTAATAATTTTATTGACAAGGGGATTCCATGATAGTTTCTCATTTATTATGACTCCTAAGTATTTTGCATCTTTAGTTTGGGTTAGTTTTTTCCATGAATGAAATAGTTTGAATTTATTTGTTAATTGTCTTTGTTACTCTTAGCAGTTGACATTTTTCTGAGTGGAAAGACATACTCCAGTTAGTTTCCCATTTTATAAATTCATGTAAGTCTTTTAGAAAAATTTTGCTTTCTTGTTCTGATATAATTGTTCTATAGATTATACAATCATCAGCAAATAACCTAACTTTTCTTCCTGTTGAGATGTTGAGTAAATCATTTATACAAATTAGCACAGTTTCTTGTGGAACTCATGAGTTAACCTTTATTTTTGCAGATTTAGATCCATTACTTATTACAGTGTGCTCCATACCCAAAAGGAAGTCTTAGATCCAGTGATGAAAGGGACCTGACATTCCAAAGTATTTACATTTTTAAAGTAAACTAAGATGGTGAACTTTGTCAAATGCTTTTGAGAAGTCTAGTAATATTGTATCTATTTGATCATTATTGTCTAAGCCTTTTGGTAGTTCATCTATTAGACCTATTATTTGGGTTTCAGGATTAGAGGCGAGGCCCACATTATATACTAGAGGCAAGTACCCAGCTTCGCACGGGTTTTATTTTAAATGAGGTTTTCTGTAGAAGCGTACTATACTGTTTATTTGCATGAAGTAAAAGGGTACATTTATCTTTAGGAGGTCAAATACAATTGCCTATCAGAAAAGCATAGTTTCTGCAATTCTATACCAACATTCCCAAGACTCTGGCACACCAGTTAAGACTGCACCATCATAGTAGTGATGAGACGTGATTTTATTTTGTTGTCTGCATTTTGTTAATATAGCCCACTTAAGAAAAAGTACATTTGGGCCCCCGGCACCACATAAGTGAGAATTTTTTTTTTTTTTTTCGCCATCATTGCCAGGAGAGTCTGCTCAATAATTTCCAAAAGTTTCATGTTTTTACGACACTGTACATTAAAGAAAAAGTGTTGAGTTTAATTTTAATATAAGAAAAAACATTTGGGCCCCCGTCCCCCAATGAGTGGAATTTATGGAACAAATGCCATTATTGTCGGGAGAGTATGCTCAAGAATTTCCAAAAGTTTCATGGTTTAACCTACACTGTAAATTTGAGAATTAGTGATGAAAGAGTTTATAATATAATAAAAAACTACATTTGGGCCCCCGGCTCCCCATGAGTGGGAAGTTTAAAATTCTTTCTCACAAAATATCGTTGGGGTAGCGTACTTAACAACTTGCCAAAGTTTCATTCTTCTACCTACACGGGAAATAGTAGATTTTCAGTATTTGTATAGCGTACATTTGTTTTTTAAAAAATTCATTTGGGCCCCCGGCTCCCCATGAGTGGAAATTTTAAATTTCTTTCCGGCCCAATATCGCCAGGGTAGCGTAATTAACAACTTGCCAAAGTTTCATGCTTCTACCCATCCGTAAAATAGGATAATTAGCGATTTTCAGTTTTTATATATAGTTTATAAAAGGGAAAAAACTATATTTGGGCCCCCAGCCCCCAGAAAGAGGTAACTTAAATATATTTTTGTCTGTTACCATTGCAGGAGTGTACTTAACCCATTCCTAAAATTTCATGCTTCTGCCTCCTCGAGAAATAGAAAAATTGTTGATTTTCATTTTTTATATAGCTCAAATAAGGAAAAAAAAGTTTTTGGGCCCCCGGCGCCCGTGAGTGTGAATTTATGGAACAAAACCTATTTAAGAACCTTCCCCATATAATTGTGTGTACGTTTACCAAATTTCACTTTACTGGGTTGTCTGGATCTTGAGTTATTAGGGAACAGACAGACAGACAGACAGACAACAAATGCGTCTTATATATATATACTAGAGGCAAGTACCCGGCTTTTCACAGGTTTTAAATGAGGTTTTCTGTAGAAGGGTACTAAACTGTTTATTTGCATGAAGTAAAAAGGGTACATTTATCTAAAAGCATGTCAAATACAATTGCCTATCCGAAAAGCATAGTGTCTGCTATTCTATACCAGCAATCCCAAGACTCTGGCACAACAGTTAAGACTGCACCATCGTGATAGTGTAATTAACAACCTTCCGAAATCCCATTATTCCAAATAGTAGAATTAAAGATTTTCAATTTTTATATAACTTATATGAGTAAAAAAAAATTATTATATTGTGGCACCAGGCTCCCAATAAGTGTTATAATTTTTTTTCACCTGTTACCATCGCAGAAGTGTACTCAACAACTTTCAAAAATTTCATGCTTCTACCTACTCGGACATAGGAGAATTAGTGGTTTTTAAATTTTATGGAGCCCATGTAAGGAAAAAGCGTATTTGTGCCGCCGGCCCCACATGAGCACGTGTTTTAAAATTTTTCTTTGTTAATTTTCGTCGTGAGTGCCTCCTCAACAAATTTCCAAACTTTTATGCTTCTACCGTCACCGAAAATTAGAGAATACGTGTTGAGTCTGTATTTAAATCAGAACAAATACATTTGGGCCCCACCTCCCAGGAGAGTGATTTCTTTTTACTCCTCTTAACATTGCGGATATGTATTGCTCAACTTCCCAAAGTATCATGCTTCTACCTAAACGGGAAATAGGAGAATTAGTAATTTTCACTTTTTATATCGCTCATATAAAGTAGAAAACTACATTGGGCCCCGGCTCCCGTAGAGAGATAATTTAAATATGTTTTCACCTATTACCATACACCTCATTTAAGGAAAAAAATACATGTGGGAACACAAGACCCACCCTGAATGTGAATTTTAAAAGAATTTTTCTCCATTTTTTGTTGGGAGAGTGTGCTCAATAACTTCCAAAAGTTTGTTTTTTTACTTATACGGTAAATTTCAGAATTAGCGATAAGATGGTTTTTAATATAAGAAAAAACTAAATTTTGGACCCTAGCCCCCAAGAGTGGGATTTTTTAATATCTTTTTTGCAAATTAGCGTCGGTAGAGTGTATTTAACATCCTGCCAAACTTTCGTGCTTCTACCTACACGGGAAATAGGAGAATTGGTGATTTTCAATTTTTATATAGCTCGTATAGGAAAAAAAAACATTTGGGTCCCTGGACCCCAGAAAGTGATAATTTAAATATATTTTCGCCTGTTATAAATTTGGGAAATGTACTAAACAATATCCTAAAATTTCATGCTTCTGCCTACTCGGGAAATATGAGAATTAGTTATTTTCAATTTTATATAACTCAAATAACTGGAGAAAAACGCTATTCGGCCCCCATGAGTGGGAAGTTATGGAAAGATCGCCATTATTGTCGTGAGAGTATGCTCAAGAATTTCCAAAAGTTTCATGATTTTACCTACACGGTAAATTTGAGAATTAGTGATCAGTGAGTTTTTAATATAAGAAAAAACTACATTTGGGCCCCCGGCCCCCATTGAGTGGGAAGTTTAAAATTCTTTTTTTTGCAAATTAGCGTTAGGAGAGTGTACTTAACAACTTCCCAATGTTTAATTCTTCTACCAACACGGGAAATAATAGAAAGGGGGATTTTCAGTATTTATATAGCGTATAAAGTTTTAAAAAAACAACGTCATTTGGGCCCCAGGCTCCCCATGAGTGGGAAGTTTACTGGGTTGTCTGGATCTTGAGTTATTAGGGAACAGACAGACAACAAATGCGTCTTATATATATAGATATATATAAGTTAATTCATTCTACCTATAAGTAACTTTCCCTCTATGGTTCATTGGCCTGTGTGAAAAATAACAAACTAATGTGCAAAGCATGATTTTCTGTGCAAAACTTTAGCAAACACACATATATTATCCTTATGTGCAGTAATTATAAGCTTCTGAGTGGCATTGGTGAAATATCTGAGGAGCAGTGCTTCCACATCGCTTAAACTTAAAGGGAAAATAGACTGTAACTATGGTAGGCATTTGAGAAAAAATAAATAACCAATGGCATAGTTAAATAGAGCTGATTTTTAAGAAAAATTTAACACCAATATTAGATTTTTAAGATTTCTAGTTTTAAAGTTATGATTTTTTAAAGTAGGGTTCAAATTGTCCCAATCCCCCATGCATTTTAGCTCCACATTGGTGACCTGAATTCCACTGCTTGTGTCATGCATTTTTTCTCTCCTTGTAATAATATAATGATTTTATTTCAGGATCAATGCTATGAACAAAATTATTTTTTCTTTCTTTTGTTTTAAAATTATCCTTTGTTAATAACACATTTAACTTTGTATAAACAGTAGGGCCAGTACAGATAAATTATTCTTTTTACTAATTGGGACAAAAATTAAAATCTATTAATCAATTAATTATATTTGTAAAACGATTACATAGATCCCATTAAGTCTTGATTCATTATTTCACAAAATTGGTTAGGTCACGGTAATTCCATGGATCCCAAATATTGTGACGTAAAACAGAAAATTTGTTCTGCTATGCCAGAAATAAGGAAGAAAAACCCTTTTGTTTATGTTTGCATGTTTAAATAAATAATTATAATATGAAAAAAAGCATGCAAGTAACAAAAAATATAAATTATTAATAAATTGGAAAAAATTTTTTTCTTAAATTGTAACAGAATTTTAATAGATCAAATTAATTTGAACATTTCAATGGTCAAACGAATAAAATAATCATAATTGATAATTTTCGCAGCCCTAATAAACAATCAAATGCATCTTTAAACTGAGTTTCTTACAAGTTCCACTTCTCACATCTATCATGACCTACATATGACTAATGAAAAAGCATAATGTGCAAAGGACATTCTTTGAATTTCTTAAAAACATTTCAACTCAAAGGTGGCCTATGTAGAACATGTAATTTATACACCTACAATTGACTGAAAAAAAAATAATTCATGACGGTAATGTAGGTGAACATGTATACTTCAAAAATATAGTTGCAAAAATATCACAGTAATAATAGTAATATTAATATTAAGCTTGTTAACGGTTAACTGGCTAACCGGTTAACTAACCGGCTAACCGGTTAACCGGTCCTCAGACCAGGACCCGTCATCTTTATTCAGGACCGCCGGACCGTGTAACCGAAAATAAAAAAACAACAACAAAAAACTAGCAGTAACGTAGTGAAAAAAACAACACAAGCTGTAATGCACCTCTCGCTTTGTCACGGTGAGTAAAGCGATACCACGATCAAGCTGGTTAGTTGTCAAGGCACTGTGACTGTACGAGAGCTAATGCAGTGCGCGTTTGATGTCAACAATGGTCAAGGCCGAGGCTGTTTCTATTTATATTAATTATAGTCTGTTTTTTTTAAAGACAAAGAAAGCTATAAAAGCATATGACCCCGTGACCTATCCGCATTTTCTGATCACCGGTTTATAGTCTGTTTCAGGCATTCAAAAACTTATCGGCGCACGCCGCTACGTGAAGTACATGTACCTATATTACGAGAGGTATTTGAAAGACGTATCAAAGATACCGGGCAATCAAGCGGCCCACAAATTCGAGTTCGGTCTTTTAGTGACAGTTTTCCTGCTAGTCAAAGGCATTTGATTACCACATTAATAGTACGCCGAATGTAGCTCAAACCCGATTTGAACAGAAAAAAAAACGGGGAGTGGGAACGTGTGCGTCGCAAAAATCAATTATTCTGGCGAGTTGACGAGATTGAAAAATAATGTGGTTTTTTAAATAAATTCCATTTTATCATCATTGTTTACTCCGTAGCTTTATAATTTTATTATATTATTAATTTTAATACACGAGTTGATCGGCATCACACACAAGAGAGGTAAACGTGACGTCAAAACGGACAGGGCGAGGCGTTGGTTTTTGAAACTAATGAAAAATACCTCGCTAACTTTAGCAACCGATTGAATCTGTCCTCTTATTTAGACCCACAATGAACGGGACGAGGCGTTGGTTTTTGAAACTAATGAAAAATAGCTCGCTAACTTTAACGAACGACTGAACCTGTCCTCTTATTTAGACCGGTGAACTACGAGTCCTCAAAATAAAATATAAAAAAGACAACCATCAATGTTTAGTTAATTTTTTGGATTTTAAAAAAAATGCTTTGAATTGAGGGCTATGCGGAAAGAGCTGAACGCAACCGGGGGAAGCAGGCTTTGATGCAATCAGACGACGCCAGGCGACAACATTCTCTTGTTAGTTCTCAAATGGGTCTAAAACATTAGGGATATAAGGACGAGCGGTTAACCGGTTAATCTGTCTTTTTTTGAATGATTAGCCGGTCCTCAAAAACGAGCAGTCTTAACAACCTTAATTAATATTAATAGAGCAAATTTTAATAGACCTTCAGTTGCAGACTTGAACAAGTAGTAGTCTAGTTGAAAAAAATGGGAAATATTTCCAGATGTCTGTTGCCGCATCTACCTTCAAAACATTTATCTTATAGAAGATTATTGCAACCTACGTATTTCTATGGTTTGTGTTTAGTCCTGCATTCTTACTAGAGTTTTAAATGATGATAAAGTGTTGGCTTTCCTGGTTTCTTCAGGCAACCCATTCCACGCCCGAATACCGGATGTAAAGAAAGAAAACTTGTATGTGTTTGTTCTTGCATATGGAATGAGAAAGGTGTTTTTATCTTTATGTCTATCTGTGGGTTGTATTAATTTATCTTTGTGTTGTATTTCTAAATTAGAATTAATAGCCTTATGTATAATTACTAATTTACTCTTGGTTCTTCTATCCTCTAGTGTTTCAAGGTTTAATGATTTAACTAATGGTGTTACTCTTGTCAGTTTTGAATATTCTCCAGTAATGAATCTGGCAGCTCTTTTTTTGAATTTGTTCTAACTTATCAATATTTTCTTTGGTGGATGGGTCCCATACAAAAGATGCATATTCTAGTATAGGTCTCACCAGGGTGAGGTAGCATTTTAGTTTTATATCTTTGTTACATTTGTGAAAGTTTCTTTTTATAAAGCCTAAGGTTTTGTTTGATTTTTTAATAACTTCATTGACATGGGGATTCCAAGATAGTTTCTCATTTATTATGACTCCTAGTATTTTGCATCTTTAGTTTTGGTTAGTTCTTTTCCATAGATGAAGTATTTTGAATTTATTTGTTTCTTTTTGTTTGTTAATTTTAGCAGTTGACATTTTTCTGGGTGGAAGGACATACTCCAGTTAGTTTCTCATTTTATTAATTCATCTAAGTCTTTTTGTAAAATTTTGCTATCTTGTTCTGACTTGATTGTTCTATAGATTATACAATCATCAGCAAATAACCTAACTTTAGTTCCTGTTGAGATATTGTTGGGTAAGTCATTTATATAAATTAAAAATAGTAAGGGATTTAGGACAGTTCATTGTGGAACTCCTGAGTTAACCTTTATTGGTGTAGATTTAGATCCATTAATTATTACAGTTTGCTCCCTACCCTATAGTAGGAAGGCAGTGGCTATTGAGACGCTGACGTCTTAATAGCCCACAGGCTATCAAGACGCAAGCGTCTTAATAGCCCACAGGCTATTGAGACGCAAGCGTCTTAATAGCCCACAGGCTATCGAGACGCAAGCGTCTTAATAGCCCACAGGCTATTGAGACGCAAACAAAATAAGCCAATGGAAATTAAGTAGTCATCCTTGACTGACATCATGCGCCAAGTTGGGTTAGGGAGGGGGTCATGCATTTGTGACGGTGTGTGAGAGGGTGTTAAATATGATGTCAAGTGTAAATACGCAACTTTAAATCAAACTTCTACAAAAATATTCGATTACCTTACAGTAAATACATATTTAAATTTAACAGTAACAGTGTGTTTTTTGTGTCGAATTTATTGAAGAAAAAAAAAGAAGTAATAGAAAATTCGAATTTTATTGTCTTCAACAATGCGTGAAGGGGCCATCCAGACATGACGTCACGCGCCTTTGGGTGGTGGTGGAGAAGGTACGGTTAACGAATTAGTGAGAATGTAAGACAATGGGGTGGTTGGATTGTACAAAATCAAAATGTGATACTTGAAATAAAAGTTCAACTTTATTGCTCACAATTTATTTGGTTTACGAAATTAGGCTTAGAGCAAAGACTTACACTAAATACATATTTCTATTTAAAAATTTTTAATTGAAACCTGGTATTTTTTATTGGGGGGGGGGCAATCAGACCTTTGTGACGTCATATTGTGGTGTAACTTTTGTGACAATGGGGAAAGGGGGTAAAAATAGCATGACATCATTCATGGACGGCCAAAAATCGTATAAAATATAAAGATATAAGCAGGGAAATTGCAATCCCGTTTTGTATAATATAACGGCTGAGACACAGGTGGGCGAAAGAGAAACATCTACTAATTTCAAGAAGTGGAAATATAAATCACACGGATATATCTTAGCAATGTATGAACGTTTGGTCTGAATTTAAAAGTTCAGAATTTCGTTTGCATTAAAATATAAAACATTTTTGCATATCAGTCTTGACTCAGTCAGACGCCGTTTGCAGTCTGCGCTGTTTACGTTACTAGTAGTATAATTACTAGGCTTATTATTATGCAAATTACACTTGTTGTGCATAAGTACGCATTTAGTGGAGACCCCCCACCCACCCCGTACGCATCCATGCGCAAAATGCCATTTGCTTGCGTATGGATGGCCCCTTAGGATAATTGATTTGTGGCGTGGCTTATACTAATTACTTGACAGAAACTGTAAAAGTAAATATAGTCCAATTATGTCCAATATGCTTAAATAATATATCATTTTAAAGGGCTTGACACAAAATACATTTGCTTTGTCTTTCTACCTTTTATAGAAGTGGAGTTATGATTTATTATTATTATTATCTTTTTTCCCCCACTGAAAACGTCCTTAAAGAAATAGCCTAATTATGCCAACCTTAAATACTTAATTTTCATTGGCTTATTTTGTTTGCGTCTCAATAGCCACTGCCTAGGCCTAGGGCACCTAGCCTAGGCCTAGTAGGAAATCTTGGATCCAATGATGTAAGGGACCTGAGATTCCAAAGTATTTAAGTTTTTTAAGTAAACTAAGGTGGTGAACTTTGTCAAATTTCAATCTAATGTTAAAACATAAATTCATGCTTCTTCCGTATTCCTTACTAACCCATAAATTGTCTTTCAGTCTCCTGTGTACTCTCGGGTGCTGCATTGCCCGTGGGTTTTCGTCTGTCAGACATTTTGTTGACGCTGGTTACAAAGATTAAACTAAACTTTTACAAAGAAGAACATAGCAATTTGTAAGGGCAGTTGAGTCTTTGCTTGTAATAACGAACGAATATACGGCTGTATACTCGCTCGTTTAATTCTGTTTATTGCTATAAAAATCACTGCCATTCTTTATAACGTTTCTTTATGTTTTATTTCTTTTCTTTTTAAAAAAAATCTTACAAATGGTAGCGGATGTTCTCTCGTGAGGACGACCGAGTATACGACAAAGATACAAAACATCACTGTCGTCATCACACAAGGAATAGGTGGAATTCCTTATAAAAATAAATCTAATAATCATTCTACCATCTAAAAAATGCAGGGGCAGGGTACGTTTTGAGAGTATATCAATTATTCTTTTAAAAACGTATGCACGTCTAAATAAATAATAATAAAACGAGAGAAAAGAATGTAAATACAAAAACATATTTTAAAAAAAAACCGAACTATTCTATAAATTTTAATCGATCAAATCAATTTTAATCCATTAAATTTTTGAACGATTAATCAGTTAATAAATCAATAATTTCCAGATCTCAAAATTCCCTAATATATATTTAAATACTTATATATTCATTTCTGTATTTAAAAAATTAATTATATTTATCTTTTCTTTTTTAACGCTGCCACTGCCAAGATAGAGAAGAGCTGCTTAGAAAAAGACGTTATATTGTATATTTTTAAAATCTCATGTGTAATTTTCAAATTTTCACTCTTTCCCATACCATACTGTTCACAGCCAAGCCATGTCCCCTAATTTAAACTACATAAATCCTATCCTTGTATAATAATAGGAAATTTTATGTGCGGTAATCGTTAGCGATTGGTCCCCCAAACTTCTTAAGACTCCCACAGCCAATCAGAAAAATTAATTATCCTTTACAAATTAATTGAACATATTTTAACTTTGTATAAAAATTGGAATATGTCTCAAACAGTATGAAGGAAAAAAAAGGGTTTGTAGCAAGCATACAATCTTAATTACAGCCATCAGGAGTATCCATTTCTAAATGGCATATAAAAAATTAAACCATTTCGCTCATATTTTAGAAAGCTAGACTATTTTTAAAAAAAAAGTATACTTACATTCATAAAATATAGCCATTTTTTTTCCTTCATTACAAAATTTTAAAACTTTACCATGGAATAATTCCATAACTAAGAAATAACTAAACCTGTCTTGTCAGAAAAAAAAAAATTCTTAAAATTGTAATCACTATTATTCTAAAAATAATTTCTCATTTGATAAAAAAAATAAGTTGAAAACTATTATTTATGATATAAAAGGCAATGTCTCTGCACTTGATTATGATAACAAAAACAAATTTAATTTAAAAACCACACTTTCGTGATTATTGCTTAAATTTTATTATTATTATTATTTTTTTTTTTAAATTCTTAAATCAGTAAATAATAGAAAAATATTAATTATTATTTTGTAAAATTGTATTCTGTTATAGTTATGGGTGTTATAACCGTATTATACGGCTACGATTTGTCAACCAAATATATCCGCCTAATCATATCGTTTTTTTTTTTTTTACCAGTACCATTCATTCCTCAGTTGAAATGTTGGGTCTAGAAATATATAGTTTCATCCAATTTCTTCTTGAAGAATTCGAACAATGATTGGAACACTTATTATTTGTTTACCTCATCTTATCTTATATGTTACAGACGCTCCTTCTGTACAGAAGATTATTGCGCCCTACGTATTTCTATGGTTTGTGTTTAATCCTGCATTCTTACTAGAGTTTTAAATGATGATAAAGTGTTGGTTTTCCTGGTTTCTTCAGGCAACCCATTCCGCGCCCGAATACCGGACGGAAAGAAAGAAAACTTGTAGGCTATGTGTTTGTTCTTGCATATGGAATAAGAAAGGTGTTTTTATCTTTATGTCTATTTGAGGGTTGTATTAATTTATCTTTGTGTTGTATTTCTAAATTAGAATTAATTGCCTTATGTATAATTACTAATTTACTCTTGGTTCTTCTATCCTCTAGTGTTTCAAGGTTTAATGATTTAACTAATGGTGTTACTCTTGTCAGTTTTGAATATTCTCCAGTAATGAATCTGGCAGCTCTTTTTTGGATTTGTTCTAACTTATCAATATTTTCTTTGGTGGATGGGTCCCATACAGAAGATGCATATTCTAGTATAGGTCTCACCAGGGTGAGGTAGCATTTTAGTTTTATATCTTTGTTACATTTTGCAAAAGTTTCTTTTTATAAAGCCTAAGGTTTTGTTTGATTTTTTAATAACTTCATTGATATGGGGGTTCCAAGATAGTTTCTCATTTATTATGACTCCTAGTATTTTGCATCTTTAGTTTGGGTTAGTTCTTTTCAATAAATGAAGTATTTTGAATTTATTTGTTTCTTTTTCTTTGTTACTATTAGCAGTTGACAGTTTTCTGGATGGAAGGACATACTCCAGTTAGTTTCCCATTTTATTAGTTCATCTAAGTCTTTTTGTAAAATTTTGATATCTTGTTCTGACTTGATTGTTCTATAGATTATACAATCATCAGCAAATAACCTAACTAACCTAACTTTTGTTCCTGTTGAGATATTGTTGGGTAAGTCATTTATATAAATTAAAAATAGTAAGGGACCTAGGACAGTTCCTTATGGAACTCATGAGTTAACCTTTATTGGTGTAGATTTAGATCCATTAATTAATACAGTTTGCTCCCTACCCAATAGGAAATCTTGGATCCAGTGATGTAAGGGACCTGAGATTCCAAAGTATTTAAGTTTGTTTTTAAAGTAAACTAAGGTGGCGAATTTTTTTCAGATCCTTTTGAGAAGTCTAGTAATATTGTATCTATTTGATCATTATTATCTAAGCCTTTTGATAGATCATCTATTAGACCTATCAATTGTGTTTCACATGATCTGTTCTTCCTAAAGCCATGTTGGTGTGGGCATAGGGCATTATATTTGTCAAGGTGGTTAACTATTCTGCTATATATTATGTGTTCCAGTAGTTTACAGGTGATACTAGTAAGTGATACAGGTCTGCAATTACCAGGGTCGGACTTATCACCTTTTTTAAAGATTGGCGTTACATTGGCTAATTTCCAATCCTGGGGTACTTTACCCTGGTTTAGAGAGGCTTGAAAAAGAACTACAAGGATTGGGGACAGTTCATTGCTTAATTCTTTTAATAAACTGGCAGGTAATTCATCTGGGCAAGTAGCTTTGTTTATTTTTAAGTTTTTTAGGAGTGAATGTATACCTATCTCATCTACAGTTATTTTACTTATTTCTTCCATTTTATTTAAATTTATTGAAATTTCCTTGTCGCCTGAGACAGAAAATGATGATGCAAAATGTGTGTTAAGGATATTAGCTTTAGTCTCATTATCATTATAGGTTTTATTATTTTAACCTTTTAGTGTGGCTATACCTGAAGGCTCCATTTTTTAAAATTTAATAAAGGACCAAAAGTTTTCAGTATTTATTTTTAAATATTTCAGAAAATATAAAATTTAAAGTCTAAAATTTGAACTGTCTTGAACATAATCTTTTGAATAATAATATTTTATTCCATTAACTAATTGCTCAAGCCCCATGTTACTTAGTATGTCCATGATAGTATGAAATACGTTTCTTAACATTGTTGACTTAGGGAACTGCATTATAGCAACAAACATATAGGCATAGCTTCGAAGATTCTCCTGAGAAAGTCTGTGAATTCCGAATAGCAACCTGAAAAAGACACCACAAAAGGGACACCACAAGTTGACTTAGGAACATGGACAATGGGTGATTGTTTAAGCCTGTAATCAGGAAAATGCTTGGGGTGGTCTAAGGTCCAAATCTACAGAGCCATAACTGTAACTATGTAATAAAAATATTACGATAAAAATGAGAAATGGGCTTGTAAAAAATTAGTTATAAAATTTAGCGTTATTAATTATAGTAGCCTACAACTTTATAACATTCAATTCTATAGAAATCTAGGATGATTATGAGCTTATTATCAAGCGGAATTCGGAGTAAATTTTAAAATACCGGTGGCACCCAACAGTTAACTGTCAAATGTAATTCGTTAAGGACTTGGGGGAAAATAATAATAAAATACATACTTCATATAAGATACAAAGAAAGACAAATACACGTGCTAAATGAATTTCCTTTATTTATAGAGGTCGCATTTGTACTTAATATATCAATAGATTAGGAAAATCAATTTTATTTGTTGTAAATATATAAATAAATTTATGTATGTAATAATGTATAAACCGATTATATATACATTTGTTGCAAATAAATTTGTGTAAAGTATCAAGTTTGTTGTAATCTTTATTGTTGCCCTACATAAGAACATGATTGTCTGTTGAAAATTTGGTGAAATTATCTTTAAAAATAAAAAAAATTTAATGCCACAATGGGTGAAAAGTTTTGAAAAAAAAAGGTAACACGTTTAAAAAATAAAATAAAATAAATAGTTTATATAAGGGCCTTAATATTTAACTTAGAAAAACAATAACTCGACTATTGTTTAAGGTAGAAAGATGATTTTTTTAAAAAGAAAGCGTAGAGCTAACCCTTCAAAATGATATATGTTTGAAGTTTTAAGACAATATTTACATTTCTTGTCAAAGTACCTACAATGTTTGTTGACAAAACACCTTACTAAGTAAGTTGTTACTTATCTCCACATTTGAATGTAATGCTATCATTAATGCCAAACAGATCAAAGTAGAGCATAAATTAAAATGAATCGACCCTAGTCTGGTTTTTAAAAGTGATTGGAGAAGAAACGCAGGAAGAAACGGAGAAAAGAATTGAAAACCAAAAATGTAATTGCCCAATTTTTTAAAGACAGTGATGCTCCTAAACCCAATAACCCTGCTAAATCTGAAGATATTTCTTTTCCGTCAATATTCCACCAAGAATTGCCATATACTGTTAGAGTAGTATGCTAGTGTAAAAATACAGAATCTTACCGTACCATACTGATTGCACACCATCTAAACCATTTAGATAACCCTAATAGTTTAAAAAATATACCCAGATGTTACTCCTAATAATTGTTTTGATATAATTGTACCGTTACAAGGAACACATTGCATACGCCTATCTAATAATGTGTTATTTCAATCCCACCATCTGCTTTCGCTGGTTTTCACACTTGCAGTCAAACTTTTATTCGCCAGAAGTTTTAGCTCACCAAGTATGGCATTTTGTATTTTTAAATACAAACAGAATTGTCGCTATCAAATAAGCTACATTTCGGTCATTTTGTATACTTATTTCAAGATTTTTAGCCTGTGGATACCTGGGAAAAGGCTTCAGGCACGAGGTGAAGCCCAGAAGGAGTCACAGGTACCCAGTTGTAAAGGACCCAAGTATTTATGATATGAGAACCCAATTAAAGTGTTATTTTAGCCTGCTACAATCGCGGGAGTATACTCAACAACTCCACAAAATGTCATGCCCCCAGCACTCAGTGAGAGTTAATTAAAAACTTTTTTGCCTGTTAGCATCGCGGAAGTGTACTCAACAACTTCCCAAGTTTCATTCTTTAACCTACACGGGAAATAAAAAAGGGTTTTGAAAAATGGAAAAAATATTTGAGACATTGAGAAACTTTTTGAGAAATGAAGAAAGTGTTTAAAAAATGAAGAAAAGGTTAGATAAATGGAAAAAGTCTTAGTGAATTGGAGAAAATGTTTGAGAAATGGAGAAACTTTTTGAGAAATGGAGAAAATGTTTGAGAAATGGAGAAAATGTTTGAGAAATGGAGAAAATGTTTGCGAAATAAAGAATGTGTTTGAGAAATGGAGAAAATGTTTGAGAAATGGAGAAAATGTTTGAGAAATGGAGAAAATGTTAAATACAAGGAGAAAATGTTTGAGAAATGGAGAAAATGTTTAAGAAATGGAGAAAATGATTGAGGAATGGAGAAAATGTTTGAGAAAATGTGAAAATGTTTGAGAAATGGAAAAAGTGTTTGAGAAATGGAGAACATTTTTTAAAAAAAGGAAGAAAGTGTTTGAGAATTAGAGAAAATGTTTGAGAAATGGAGAAACCTTTTTTAAAATGGAGAAAGGTTTTGATAAATGGAGAGAATGTTTGAGAAACTGTAAAAGTGTTTGAGAAATAGAGAAAGTGTTTGAGAAACGGAGAAAAGCTTAGATTAATCGAAAAAGTCTTTCAGTAATGGAGAAACTGTTTTAAAAATGGAGAAAGTTTTTGATAAATGGAGGGAATGTCTGAAGAATGGAGAAAGGGTTAGATAAATGAAAAAAGTCTTGAAGAAATTAAGAAAATGTTTAAGAAATGGAGAATCTTTTTGAGAAATTGAGAAAATGTCTGAGAAATTGAGAAACTTTTTGAGAAATGGAGAAAATGTTTGAGAAATGGAGAAAATGTTTGAGAAATTGACAAACTTTTTGAGAATGGAGAAACTTTTTGAGAAATGGAGAAAATGTTTGAGAAATAAAGAATGTGTTTGAGAAATGGAGAAAAAGTTTGAGAAATGGAGAAAATGTTTGAGAAATGGAGAAACTTTTTGAGAAATGGAGAAACTTTTTGAGAAAGGAGAAAATGTTTGAGAAATGGAGAAAGTTTTTGAGAAATAGAGAAAATGTTTGAGAAATGGAGAAAATGTTTGAGAAATGGAGAAACCTTTTGAGAAATGGAGAACATTTTTGAGAAATAAAGAATGTGTTTGAGAAATGGAGAAAATGTTTGAGAAATGGAGAAAATGTTTGATAAAAGGAGTAACTTTTTGAGAATGGAGAAAATGTTTGAGAAATGGAGAAAATGTTTGAGAAATAAAGAAAGTGTTTGAGAAATGGAGAAAATGTTTGAGAAATGGACAAACTTTTGGAGAAATGGAGAAAATGTTTGAGAAATGGAGAATCTTTTTGAGAAATGGAGAAAATGTTTGAGAAATGGAGAAAGTTTTTGAGAAATAGAGAAAATGTTTGAGAAATGGAGAAAATGTTTGAGAAATGGAGAAACTTTTTGAGAAATGGAGAACATTTTTGAGAAATAAAGAATGTGTTTGAGAAATGGAGAAAATGTTTGAGAAATGGATAAAGTTTTTGAGAAATAGAGAAAATGTTTGACAAATGGATATACTTTTTGAGAAATGGAGAAACTTTTTGAGAAAGGAGAAAATGTTTGAGAAATGGAGAAAATGTTTGAGAAATGGACAAACTTTTTGAGAAATGGAGAAAATGTTTGAGAAATGGAGAATCTTTTTGAGAAATGGAGAAAATGTTTGAGAAATTGAGAAATGGAGAAACTTTTTGCGAAAGAAGAAAATGTTTGAGAAATGGAGAAAAAGGTTGAGAAATGGAGAAATTTTTTTAAATATGGTGAAAATGTTTGAGAAATGGAGAAACTTTTTGAGAAATTGAGAAAATGTTTGAGAAATAAAGAATGTGTTTGAGAAATGGAGAAAAAGTTTGAGAAATGGAGAAAATTTTTGAGAAATGGAGAAAATGTTTGAGAAATGGAGAAACTTTTTGAGAAATGGAGAAACTTTTTGAGAAAGGAGAAAATGTTTGAGAAATTGAGAAAATGTTTGAGAAATGGAGAAAATGTTTGAAAAATGGAGAAAGTTTTAGAGAAATTTAGAAAGTGTTTGAGAAATAGAGAAAGTTTTTGAGAAATGTAGAAAGTCTTTGATAAATGGAGATAATGTTTGTAAAATGGAGAAAGTGTTTGAGAAATGGAGATAATGTTTCAGAAATGGAGAAATGTTTTTGCTAAATATTGTTTGAAAATGAAAACAGACGATAATCGTTTACTTATTTTCACAGAAGTATGTCTGTTATAAAAAATGCATATTTAATTTGATTTTATGCTCTCTTTGATTCAGTGTCCGAATTCTTGGAAAAATCAATTACAATCAAAAACTAAAAAAACACTACAACAACATAGCCCTTATGAATGATCTATTTATCCAATTTTAATGAAAGTAATTTGAAACTAAAAGCGTTATAACTGAGTTTGTTGCTAAACTTTTTCTGTGCAAACAAAACTGAGGAACAGTTTTAAATGTGTTTAGGATTTCAAAATAGAAATAAAGATTTGCTGGCCTACTGCCAACACTTAACGGCTTTCCATGCAGACCTCAGGCCTGAACCTAAAAAATTGTTATTCAATTGGATATTCCCGAATGGCAGTTGAACCCTTTTGCGCGTGGACAAGCTCAGATCCCACACACAGATGAATCCATTCTAACGCTGGAGCAGCTTATTGAATGTAGGAACTCCAATTAATGTTTGAACTAGGATACCACAGATTCTAGTTTAAAAAGTCAGATCCCAATTTTATAGCATGCATTATGGGTTATTGTACTTTCCAACTTTAGTGAGTAGTCAAGTAACAATTTCTCTAAGAAAAGAACACCCCAACCCCACCTCGGCTATCGTCTATGTGTTGTATAGCCATTGTTGTGTGTCACAATTAAGAAACATGACACGTTCATCACCATCAGTGGAGTGATATGATTGCCCTATAGCCCGGTAGGCTGTGATCATCACACTTCGTGTGATGTGATTCTAATCGGATATATTGGATACACAATAACGCAATTTGACCATATAAATAGGGCGAACCCCGTCTCTTTGAGCTGTAAATAAAATCTAAATGACACCGGAGAATCTGAGTGCCATTGATGGTTTGTGTGTGTGAAGCAGTGTGACTTGATCATTAAACTAATCCATATGATTAAACCATAATACGAAACACAAACACCACCAACAATTCAAAATAATACACAACTACCACAATAATTAATAGGAATAAATTCAATACAATTTGATTATAGTTGTCTCAAATACCACTAGCTTCTCGTTCACTTTCTGCTCACAAGGGGTCGATTCTTTTTCTCACAAAGCTCCATCAATGATCTGGTCGTGTTAAAATCAAACCAATAATCTCCACACCAAAGTGAGTTAAGAGTCTACAGCCAAGATTAAAAAGCTCACAGAAATATTTTTAAAAAAATCATTACAAAGTAGTTTCCTTGCAATGTCTTATTTCATATCGATATCATCCTACCCTGGTCATTAATGACAATATGTATTTTATAAGCTTGCAATTGGGTTGGATTGTGTATTAGAGAGAGAGAGAGAGAGAGAGAGAGAGAGAGAGAGAGAGAGAGAGAGAGGGAGACAGAGAGAGAGACTTTATATCCACCATGTAATTCAGGCCGCTGTAAATATTTGTGCACTTATCTACATAGCTTAGATTCTTAACATTTCAATGTTCAATAATATAATTAAACACGACACTCTTTCAATGCTGTCACCCATTTTAAGATAACTATGAACTTTGTCCTCTAATCCTAATTTTTGTTTGTTTGTTCCCATTTTTATTTATTGTATGTTTGATATTCATTCGACCAGATTTTCTACACTTTAAAGAAATTAAATGAAGGGATTTTATGAAAAAATCAAAGTGAATAATATTTTCTTGATCATTAAATTTTAAAATAATATTTTTCAAGCAATTTTTTATTCAATGACTAACTTTTTGTCACTATGTTTTAAAGATTTATAATAAACTAGACCTTATGAAAAATAAACATTTATTTATTTTTCTATTTAAGTAATGGCATTTTACTTATTTATTTAAAAAGCTAGACAAAAGTGTTAACGACAAAGTATTAACATGCTTTATGTTATTTCCCCTTTTTTCAATTAACGTTACTTTTCCCCACTTATAACTATACAGCAGGGGTCGTGAAACCACGGCTCGCGAGCCAGATATGGCTCTATTGATAGCTGCTTCTTGCTCGCAGAAAATAATTATTGAGATTTCTTTGATCTACATTGTAATTGCATATAAAAATAGCTAAATTAGCTAAAAGTGAAAATGCAAGGAGTTTGAAATACTCTTTATTGATTAGCAACAGCATAACAATGATATAAAAAAGAATTCAGAGAAATAAATATTGCATTTTTAGTGGTAAATAACACAAAATGCACACATTCCCTTGAATTTTTAGATATTTTCACACTTAACTTGGTTTTGGTTACTACGTCCTACAATTATCAATGGCTCATAGCTAGTCTTGCCAGAGGAGACCGAGAAAACCAACACGCCATCAAAAATCAAAACTTTTAAAAAGCACGACTAGACATAAAACTTGTTAAGTCTAGGACTCAATAATCTTCTGTACAGAAGGAGCGACTTAAATTGATAAGATAAGATAAGACAATATTGATTTTAAAAAAATAAATATAGATAAATAAACAGACATTTTTACAATAAATTTGAAAGTTACTAAACATATTTTTTAAACATCAAGAAAATAACATATCAATGTTTAGCGTGGTCCGTACACTGAAGACTAAGTTACTATTAGAGTTAGAGCTATTTCCCCGTAAGTATCTATTTGGAGGCCATTAAAAACAGTTGTTTAAGACTTATTTCCATGGAGACCTTTTCAACATTTCTATACGATATATTGTCAATTGTAACACTTAGTATACGTGGGTATTGTTTTACATAGAAAGAACAATATATTGTATTGATTTGAAATAAAAATGTGTTGTGTCACTTTGGAAAAAAAATGTTTGTTCATTATCAAGACGTAAAGGCGGTGCGCGCAAGGTTATGACCCAAAAGGGTACTGAAAAAAAGTGGGCGCTATGGGTATCAAATTCCGAAAAGCAGTAGTAACCGGTTGCCACGGAAAATATTTTTAATAAGGGTTACTGATCAATCACAAATTGTTTTCAAAACAAAGGCAATTAAGTCTTTTGAAAAACAATGAAATTTTAGCCAAAGACATTACAGTTAGTTATAAACTCGTGTTTTAATTTATAATGAATCCAAGAGATAAGTGCCTCCTGTTCCTAACTGCGTGTTTAAACAAAGAAATTTATCTTCATCTTGGATGTTTAAAAAAATGCGACTTTCGCGTCTTTAGAAGCAGTTGTGTTCACCATAGAATTGTTGATGAAAGAAGCCTAGTTTTGTTATCAAGCCATGTCAACATAGTAGTCATGTAGAGATCTGTTGTGGGCCAGAGGTTAACCTCGTTGGGAGCGATCTGATAAAATCTGACAAGTTTAATTAACCTTTTGTTTGGGAAACATTTCTATGGAGGAAAGGGGGCATGGGGGG
>MUZC01004404.1:936445-957787 GCA_002072015.1 Radix auricularia | reverse complement strand
GGGGGGGGGGGGGGGGCAGAAGATATTTCAAAAGGCATCGTTCAACATACATTTACACCTGATGTAACTTAAAAAAAGAAAGAATTGTACACTGTTATATATTGAGGCGTGCTGTGGTGTACAGTGATTTGCCGTAGTATACTGTGAATTACAGTGATTTGCCGTAGTATACTGTGAAGTACAGTGATTTGCCGTAGTATACTGTGAAGTACAGTGATTTGCCGTAGTATACTGTGGTGTACTGATTTATCTACACCATGCTATGATTATAATTATAATTATTTATATATCTTTTATAACATATTTCAAATTTTATTTGTGGAGCTAACCGTTTTTCATTGTTCTATTGTAATGAACATTATAACTCACGATTATCCATGCAGATTTTAATTACTGCAACATAAAGAGTTAACAAATAGTATTCATCTAAATTTTAACTATAATTTTAATCAATAACAATATTTTTCCTCCATATTTTTAGCGCATTTTCGAGAAGTCGAATGCGCTATTGCACCCGTTTTGTCCGTCCGTCCGTCATCACCCTTGATCTCAGCATCCATAAGTCCTAGACCCATGAGGTATATATGTTTTTTGTAAGTCCTGACCTGCCATTTGTGCATCAACACTCAGTTACTCGATCCGTTAAAAAACCCCGTTAAAACTACCAAAAAATATTTTGAATCGAGAGGTAACACTAGCGCAGGGAACGGCCGCCATTGCCGGAAGTCGATTGCATAATACTGCAGGCATTGAAGAGTGGTGCGAAAGGGTGCAAAAGAATTAGTTGTTTTTTTTTAGTTGACGTCATTAGAATATGTGTAAAAGTTTAGAGAGTTTTACGTCATCATTTGTGGTGACTTGTAGTTAGATTAAAGAGAAAATATTTTTTTTTAAAAATGTAAAGAAATGACTTTTAAATAAAAAAAATGTCAGGTATATTCATTACACAAGAAAATTCATAAAAATATGTCTAAAATCTAAACACAATTACTGATAACTACATTATTCTGATATCTAACATAAGTACTGATACATAATACGAAAATGCGCTAACACGTCCTGAATTCCAACAGGGACCAGGCTTAACATGATTTTTTTAATATAGTGGCCATCAATATTGTAATAATAACCTGAATCAATGTTTTAACAATACTCGTCATAAGCATTTCAATAATAGCCATTATCCAGATTTTAAGCGCTATTCTACATCAATATTTTTCTAGGATTCTCCAAAGATTATAACACGATTCTCTATTAAATTCTCACCTGACAGTTTGTAAGTATAGTCACACGAAAATTTCTAATAGGTACTTCATCACCTGACTATTTGTGATTTGTATTTTCTCACCTGGCATTTTGTCATTGTTATCTTCCCACGTGACAATTTGTCATTGATATTTTTTAACCTGACTATTTGTCCTTTGTCACTTTCGTAAACACGCGGGACATTTCAGAAGAGCCCGAAAGTTTGATCTCATGACGAGACAAAGAAAAAATATGGCGCAGCAGTTGAACAAGTCAAAGCCAATCAGAAGTCTAAATAACAACAAATACGTGTTGTGGTATTTGTGGAATAGGAAAAAGTCTGGCTCGGCGAGCTGGGCAATGCGAAATGAAAGATGGGGTAAAATGTACCAGATGAAAAAAATAAAGAGCGAAGCCATCATTTTAATGACGATCTTCTCTCTGTGAGACATTTTGGGTTGAGAGTTCGGCTTATTCCTAGCCTGCGACAAAACGGAAGTAAAAGGTCGTTTTAACGAAATCCACGTCACTGTCGAGCTGACGATGATGATGCAAAGAGCCAATGTTGGAAGTGTCACAGACAATACTATATAATACCTGTTTAAGATATCGCCGTGTGACAGATAGAAGTCGCTGTACTCGCAGAGAAAGATGGTCGTGTTGAAGTCGGTGCTAAACTCTGTCCTGAATGTGAAGCAGAAGTACATGACGAAGTAGGCAGCGAACAACACGGTGGAAATTGACATCACCATGACGGTTGTTAGTCTAGGTGTCAACAAGGATTTGGCTTTAAATGGTTTGGCCACGTACAGGCATCTCGTCAACGCCAGGAAAGCCGTGAGGACGAATGTGACATTCACGGAGGTCGTCTCGAATATTTCCATGTAAGGCCCGGATATATTTCTCCAGCTGACTCCGTATGGCTTTGAGATCATCCCCATTGGGCCGTGCAGACGATGGAGAAAAACGGACAAGCACCTGAGCATGTTCCATACACACATAGTTGAGACGGGAATAGTAACGCAGCTGTCAAAATTCTGAATACGCCGGAACATGCTTAAATTAAGGGCGTTAAATGATATCCCTGCCAGTGATAGGATCAGGTACAGCCAAACATTTATGATCGTCTCAACAAATTTGAAAGTGTTGTTATTAACGAACATAGTCCCTATTTGTTCCGATCAGTTCCGATCTGTTCCGATCAGTTCCGATCCGAGTTGATGGAATAAATCAGAACCAAAATCCATAAGCTGTGAATCTTTATCAGCATTGGGTAAAAATTGGTTGTCACTACGTATATTTAAAATATGGGCGTGTAAACGTTACATCCGTAACGCTGTCATCATTAGAGTTCAAAGTAAACAGTTCAGACATTGATTGTTGGAGTACTTTAAATGTTTGAAGTTCAATATCAACTCAGCTATTAGTTTGGATCAATGGCACACGATTAGACGTAAGTGAAGGTCACGGTTTGAGATCGTTCGATAAATGATATATTCGGAGCTGCTAACGACATCGTGTGCCACAAGATCACTCAAAAAAACTAAACGGAAAATACAAATGAAAGTCGTAGGACACATGGTGTAGGTAAAAAGGAATTGAAAGACTAGCTGTATGTGTAAAAATATCTGGTAGGAAAGATTGGGTAACAATCACGAGTGCAAGCAATAACGACTTACTTTACGCTTCAAAGTGCCGACAGGACAGAGAGTCATAGTCGACAATGACTTGTACAACAAGCATGTCACCAAATGATCCTGATTATAAAGAGTGTGTTTGGCTTCCTAGTGCATAAATATCAAACTTTAATTTTTAAAAAAATTGGATCATTTGGATCTTCAAATTTTTTTTTATTAAGGTTACATAAAATTATTTAATGGTTTTGATTTTTTTAAAATTCGTTAATCATTTTTCCGTTTGATTTCATGTTTATTTGTTGATTTTTGAAATTAAAAACCAACGAACGGAATTAACATTTAAATTGTGTCCTAAAGCTCGGTCTCATAAAAAAAAGGAAAAATATAGAACAGGTG
Source organism: Radix auricularia (assembly GCA_002072015.1). Lineage (NCBI taxonomy): Eukaryota > Metazoa > Mollusca > Gastropoda > Lymnaeidae > Radix > Radix auricularia. The sequence continues at coordinate 954,509 of MUZC01004404.1, read as the reverse complement.
CTAAGCAAATGTAGGTTCATCATGAGCCTAAATATCAACAAGTAAGCGTTGTGGTATTTTTTGTGTATAAAGAACTCAGGCTCGGCCAGTTGTGCGATGTAGAAAACCAGTTAGGGTAGAGTGTAACAGGTGATCACAGTGAATGCCACCAAGAGCGTCTTAGCGACAACTTTCTCCCTCTGCGATATCTTGGGTGTAGAATATGCGCTCCGGCTGTTTGTCGAGAAAGCCAAAATGGCGGATTGCTGCAAGTAGTACCACGTGATTACAGAACTGATTCTGGTAACACAGACAGCCAAAGTTGTTAGTATTATGGAAAACGACAGGTAGTATTTGTTTAAGATATCACTGTGTGATAAATAAAAGTCGCTGTACTCGGTGAGAAAGATGGTCGTGTTGAGGTCGGTGTTATACTCTGACCTGACTGTGAAGGAGAAGTACATGAAGTAAGCAGCGAACATTACGGTGGATATGGACACAGCCATGATGGTTATGAATCTAGGTGTCAACAAGGATTTGGCTGTGAATGGTTTGGCCACAGAAAAACACCTTGCCAATGCCATGAAAGCTGTGAGGACAAAGGTAAAATTCTCAGAAGAGGTTTCGAATAGGTCAAGGTAAGGTCCGGACATATTCCTCCAGCTGACTCCTTGTTTCTTTGAGATCAATTCTATCGGGCCGTACAGACGGTGGATGAAAACTGACAGGGAGCGCAACAAGTGCCAGAAGCACATTGTCGAGACCTGAGTGGCAAAGCTGTCGTTAATGTTTCTCAACCGAAGAGTGACCGTCAGGTGTATTGAGTTGATAACGATGCCGAACATGGACAAGGCCAGGTAGAGCCACAGGTTGATGTACGTCTGAACGAACATCACAGTCTCGTCACTCACAGACATTGCCACGAATGATAACTTCTCGTAACTTTAAAATGGCGAGTGCTAAATTTAAAAGAATGGACAAACACATTAAAATGTCTTTTTAAAAAATTGTATAAGTATTTAAAGAACGAAATTATCAACGGATTATTTCCCCATTTTGTTATTGTATTGTGAATAATAATTAAATTTAACTTCATCTCCTAGCATTACATTTATTATATATCATCTTAATCAGTTTAAATTAGATACCTTATTTAAATTATTTTTTTTTTACATGATGCCCTATTGTATGCTGTAGGAATAGTCCGCCTACGAATTAGATCAATTTATGTCTACAAAATCTCTTCATGCCTCGATGCAAGGTTATAGTAGAGGTGCTCAAATGAAGTAAATATTAAAACATGATAGTCCTGTTCCATGTGGAACTCAGTCTTAAGATCAGGAACATGAATTTCGCAAACACCAATAAAACTTTAAAACTTTTCCAAAGTTTAGAAAGGTTGTCCAGTCAGAGGATGGTACAATGTTGCTACAAATGGTACTCTCCCTTGTAACACATGAATTATGCTTGTAACTTTGATCATATCCATTTTACTAACATGAAAAGGAGTTTATAAAATTGTCTGTTTAACTTTTACCAAAATATGGCATAATTACGTTCTATGTTTGAAAGTCCTGATAAAATCCACCCACTTTTATGAGCAGCTTTACCCAGGCGACTTCGATAACGTATGTTGACATAATACAACAATTGTATGCTATGGTTTTGTTCATTGGATCACAAATATTGTTTGCTCAATTTTACGCATGTGCGTGACGAACAAACGGAAGAGAACATTTGGACAACATGGGTTTTCTTGATTCAGTTGTAATTTTAAAAAAATACTGTCTGGGTTAGGGTTAGTGCATGGGTTAGTGTAATTGTGTTCATGAAAGCGCGTTATGGATAGCGCATAATAAGTGAACTAATCTTCAAATTGTTTTGTTTCAAAAAAACATGTGTCCAAAAAAAAATTAATAACAAAATTATTTTTAAATCTCAATACTTTGAAAAAAAAAAGATGAATTATTGACACTGATTTTGACATACATTGTCTGTGTCTTTAAGTATAAACCAGGCATGAAGGCCTCTTGAATTCTCAGAAGAAATCAAATATTAAACTTAAGATTAATATCAAACAAGTGAAACTCATGTCATTAAATCTCTTTTCCCTTATTTTTATTTTATTATCTCTACTTCATCCTTACCTTTATCCATTTATAACTCAAGTTATTACTAAATGTCATCAGCTATCGATTGATAGAAAATATCAAGTATGAATTATTTAAACAGTGAATCAGTTTGTGAAGTTGCATAGATGTGTCAATAGTTATAATGTAGTCCAACTACTTTACATGACTCGGGTAAATTTCAGATTTAGATACAAGCGAGTTGTGGGGAATGTAGTTGCATTTTTTAAATTTAGTTTTATCTATTTTTTTAAAGGGTAGGCTTTGCTCCTGATATTTTTTTCTCCCGTGCACCAGTCTCCTGTATTTTAAACAGTTTTTATGTTAAATAAATTATTAAAACGTATAGAGGTAAAACTAGTCTAGGAACACAGGAACTTTTTGAACTCAGTGGTGTCGAAATCCTTATGTCGAGGAATGCATTCTCTTTTTCAGATTTGTAAACTTTTTTTTTTTTGAAGAGAGTCTTTACCTCTGACAACGTGTCTCTCTCCTAGGCTCCGTAACCTCTCCCCTTCGGACATTGTATAACAACAGACTCCATGCCCGCCCCACTTCTGAGCTTGTGATTAACTCTTTTACTTATTTGATTGGATTTTTTCCGTCACTTTTACGACCCTGTTGGCTGTAAATGAGTTAAATACTTTTTTTTGGTAGTTATTGAAACCTTCAAAAATGAAGTTAAGCTTGATTTATTTTTAAAAATCAACATTTTCAGGTTACGCTTTGCTGGGAACTTGTAAAAGTTCATAACGTCATAATTCCCTCGTCATCTTAAACAAAAAATTGGCACTATCGTATTTTCTTAGTTGTTTTCTTTGGATTCCGTTAAAATTCTCAATCATTTTTAAATCTCTAAACATCGAAATAATAGTGTTTTTTTTTTTTTAATATCCATTATTTTTTTACATATTGTACAAATAAAAAAGATGATTACAGATTGTGAGTTTCATGCAATAATGTTATTAAATAAACCCATACTTCAAAATGATACTAAAAAAATAAATTAAATATGACTACAACAATTTAGGATTTTACTTTGGTAATAATAATAAAAATTTGTTTTGATTTACACTGCTACTTCTAGCACTGTTAAAAGTAACAATAAATAGTATTCGTATATTTATTCTAAACGAAATTGAATACTAAACTATAGTTGATAGTCTTTCTTAATATACATTCTTAAATCTTCGCAGCTGGCCTATTCTTTATTTCCACATTCCTATTTACTGATTATAATGGCTTCGAAATAAATTAATAAAAATCTTAATAATCAATACATTAATTATAATTATGTAATTAAGTTGGCCTATTAAAGTTAGTCAAGTGTATATTAAGTGTGTAGTTAAGTGTAGAATATAAAAATGAAGCGAAAAAAAGTCTGGTTCTCAAAAGTGGTGGGAAAAGAAACACAGGGAGAAACGGAATAAAGAATTGAAATTTTAAAAAATGTAATTGCCCAAATTTTTTAAACACAGCGATGCTCTTAAACTTAATATCTCTGCTAAATATGAAGATTTTCCTTTCCATCAAAATTCAGCAAGGAATCGCCACCTACTGATTGTCATAATTTTTGTGTATAAATACAGAATACTACAATATCATTCTGATTGTACACCATTTAGATAGCCCTAATAGTTAAGATTTGGCGCGGTAGTCTAGCTTATCTTATTTTATCTGTTGCAGACGCGCTTTCTATACAGAATATTAATGCGACCTACGTTTATGTATGATTTTTGTTGGAGTTTTAAATGATGATAAAGTAGTGGCTTTCCTGATTCGTCAGGCAACCCATTCCACACCCGAATTTCGGACGGGAAGAAAGAAAACTTGTATGTGTTTGTTTTTGCATACGGAATAAGAAAGGTGTTTAATTCGTATGTCTATTTGAGGGTTGTATTAAATTATCTCTGTGTTGTATTTCTAAATTAGAATTAATTGCCTTATGTATAATTACTAATTTACTCTTGCTTCATCTATCCTTTAGTGTTTCAAGGTTTAATGATGTAACAAGGTGTTCCTATTGTCAGTTTTTAATATACTCAGTAATGAATATTGCAGCTCTTTTTTCAATTTGTTCTAGGTTATCAATGTTTTCTTTGGTGTATGGGTCCAAAACAGAAGATGCATAGGCCTATTCTTGTATAGGTCTCAACAGGGTGAGGTACCATTTTAGTTTTATATCTTTATTACATTTGTACAAGTTTCTTTTTATAAAACATAAGGTTTTGTTCGATAAAAAAAAAATAATTTCATTATTAGCGCTGGACTGTTATGACCTTAAAGGAAGAAAGTAAAATAATTGAATGAAAAAAAAAAAAAAAAGATACAGACCGAAATTTCTATGAAAATGTTGTTCCTTTTTGTCCCTTTCACCAAAACTATTGATTCCATTATCTAATATGTTTTAGTTTCGATAAGGGATTCAATTGTTTGTTTCCATAAGACATCATATTTTGTAAATTAATTATTATACTATATAAAGCCCACTTTTTTCTATCCCAGCCCCGTTATGTCATGTTTTTGTTTCGGGTTATGACACAATTTATTTGCCAAGTATATTAAAACTCGATATACTCGCTTAAAAACGTTTGTGAAACAAATATTTTACAAGAAACAAGACAAATGTTTTAGGTATCATGGACAGAAACAAGTGGACGTAGGAGTTCAAATCGATATAAAAATTCAAATGAGTTATTAAGTTCACGTGAACTTAGCTTGGTCTAGAGCTATTCATCAGTCCAGTAGTCAATGATTATATTGTATTAATTTAGCTAATATAAGAGAAACCGATTTAACTCAATATTACTTCTACTTTACTCGTGCTTAACCTTTTAAAGTAAAGTAAAACGCATGAGTTAGAAGATCTAATGACTTTATTCATATATGGAGCTGTGCCATTAGGAGAGAAGGTTAGGCTTTCATCAGTATAGAAAACGGACATTAAATTAAGTGAATCACGAAAAATGAAAAAAATAATAATATTAAGAATCAAATCCGGTAGAAAATTCAAACTGCACGCACGCACGCACGCACACACACACACACACACACACACACAATATCACACACACAAAAAACAACAACAACAAACAAACAAACAAACAAACAAACACCAAAACAACAACAACAAAAACCCCTAGTTTTGAACATCTGCTTAAGTCATTAATATTGAAATGAGATTTAATTGTTCTCTTTTATCTCTACATTATCTGATTTTTTAAATTTACGTCTTTCGTGGTAACGAAAACTGCAGAATTACAGAAACTATATTAAAGCCATCTGCATGTTGAAAGGAATCATCCAGACAGGTTTGATCCCTCTCCGCTATTTGGTTTTTCAGTGAATTCGTGACATAGAACAAACAAACCAAAATACCAAACATTAACTTAGTTTTATATATTAGTATATAAACCGGTACATCAACAGCTAACAACAGTACGTGTCACAAGATCACAGATCAAATCTATAATAGGAAGAGAAGAATGAAATTTCCAAGATATACTATAGGGAAAGTGTACTAGAAAGTCTAGCTTTTCGTATAGATATCTATTAGGAGTGACAAAGCATGACGGAGTTCAACATACGTGGAGAGCCTGGACGAATGGACAAAAAACAAGAGCATAAGCAATCATGAATTACTTGAAATACTTAACAAACTAGAAAGTTGGAGAGTCTTGATTGACAATGTACTCTACAGACATGATGAGTATGATTATTATTATGATGATGATAGTATAAGAGGAATTACGGACACTTCGACCTCGGACTATGCGACCCCGAAAAATGCAACACCGGGCGATTCGACCCCGGACGTTTCAACCCCTTTGTATCTACTCCGTAGAATTTTTTTTCTTCAGATATACATTTTAAAATTAATTTTTGGTATAAAAATAATTCAACATACTATCATTATGCATTAAAAATTAAAAACAGTTTGAAATGCGTTTTCTTTTGCAACGTTTAATTTACGATGATTTGAAAAAGTTTATATACGCTTATAATCAGTCAACATTCAACGTACTTTCATAATTGTAAAATAAATGCGACAATTCCTCTCAGGTCATTCCAAACCTTCCTAGCTTCACCCCAACCCCGATTCAATGGTATCGGGCAATAAAAAGGCAAATGTGGTCAGATAGTTCTTTCTAACGTTGCTACATTCTCGCTGCCCTCACTCACTTTATTTATCTTCCCCATAACCCTCGTCAGCACACGGCGTGTTGTGAGGGTCACTGAGTCTAGCCCTTGTAACATGTCATTATGTAAGCCCCGAAAAAAGAATGTAATTAATAATGGCTTTATGTTCAGTCAGGTCACACGGGCCCAGCAGCTTGAATGTTATTGTCTGCTAGCCACGTGGCATCAACTATTGAAATTTTCTAACTTTAAAATACTGACAACTTTTTACGGTATTATTAAAATCAGTATCTCTGCGAGCGAGGTCTTCCCGAGTTAAAGAACACAAGCTAAATGGAAGAGAGCTTTTGTAAAGATTCCAATGCCTGCGAAGTGCGTTGTTAAGCATAACGAAACCTTTTTTAAAACAACAAACAAACAAAAAACAAAAAACTTTCATTTTTTTGTTATTATTACAATGAACATCTTTGAACGACTTAAATATTCATATACATTTTTAAAACACAATGAAACATTAAAAAAAAAAATCTTTACATTAACTTCTGGTGTCTGAGCCCTGGCTTGCTTGATTACGAGAAAGAAATAAAATTTTGTATTTCTTGGATGGTTTTCCCTGTGTATTATAATTAGCATCCTTAAAGTTATGTTTAGTATATAAAGTATTTATAGTACAAAAAACCTTGTTTTTTTAATGAAGTGTGTTTGGGATCGGAGAAGAGATTTTGTTTTAATTTTTAAATCCTCTATAATGACTTGTGGTGTCTTAGTTCTTGCGCGTTTGCTTGTGCTAAAAAAAATTTGGATCGATTTTTACCCACTCCCTCGTAAGCTAGCGTGTTGAAATTTTGCAGGCAGACTTGTGTCGATTATAAAAATGATGTATCAAAATGTTAGATCGATCGAATGTACTGTAATTGAATTATTGAATTTAAAATTATTTTATTAATCTCTATATATCATGTTAAATTTTAGATGGAGCGTCTTGGTGCGTATTCTGTTCAACAACCATTCCTGTCGCGCAGTAAGATGCGCATTATATTGACAATACTTTCTAAAAATATATTCACGATCGGTGCGCATTATATTAAACACGTCTTACGAGACATAACTAGAATTTGTTATTTTCGGATTGTTTTGCCCTGCGTGTTATAATGAATATCATTATATTAATGTCTCGTACATAAAGGTTTTATAGTCAACAGCTTTGTTTTTTACGGGGTTTTAAAAATTAATTCTTTATTCATAAGATACCAAAAATTAATTTAAAATGATAAAAAGTAATAAAATAACAAAGAACAAATTAAAAAAAAACATTTCACGGTATAGAAACAAACAGGTCGAAACGTCCTGGGTCGAATCACCCTGTGGTCGAACCGTCCGTGGTCGAACCGATCAGGGTTGAAACGTCATAGGGTTGCAACGTGCTGTGGTCGAACTGGCAGGGTCGAACCGTCCGGGGTCGAAGTGTCCCACCACCGTATGAAAGTACACATTTCTTCATGGTACGTGATTATGGAACCTTTGGGTTATGGTTAGAGTTATGGGAATTTTTGTAAATAAACACTTAAATAGCATTTTAATTTTACTAAGTTGTGCACTATTTTAAAATAGAATTTTTTTTTGGACAGTATTTGTTTGCTTTTTGTTCTGGTTAATTGGATTTTTAAAAAAATTAACATTTAATCTGAGCCCTTAGATCCGGTCTCATTATAAGGAAAATGAAAAATATGGAGCAGGCGCTCAACACGTTAAAGCCTATCAACAGCCTAAATATCAACAAGTAAGCGTTGTGATATTTTTTGTGTATAGAGAACTCAGGCTCGGCCAGTTGTGTGATGTAGAAAACCAGTTTGGGTAGAGTGTAACAGATGAACACAGTGAAGGCCACTAAAAGCGTTTTTGCGACAGCTTTTTCCCTCTACGATATTTTGGGCTGAGATTTTGCGCTTCGGGAGAAAGCCGAGGGGGCGGATTGTTGTAGGTAGTACCACGTGAAAGCAGAACTGATGCTGGCTGCACAGAGTGCCAAAGTTGATAGTATAACGGAGAGCGAAAGGTAGTATTTGTGTAAAATGACACCGTAGGACAGATAGAAGTCGCTGTACTCGGTGAGAAAGATGGTCGTGTTGAGGTCGGTGTTATACTCTGATCTGACGGTGAAGGAGAAGTACATGACGAAGTAAGCAGCAAACAACACAGTGGATATGGACACCACTATGATGGTTGTGAATCTAGGTGTCAACAAAGATTTGGATGTGAATGGTTTGGCAACAGAAAAACATCTGGTTAATGCAACGAAAGCCGTGAGGACACAGGTGAAATTCTCAGAAGACGTTTCGAATAGGTCAAGGTAAGGTCCGGACATATTCCTCCAGCTGACCCCGTGTTTCTTTGAGATCAATTCTATCGGGCCGTACAGACGGTGGATGAAAACTGACAGGGAGCGCAACAAGTACCAGAAGCAAATTACTGAGATTTGAATGCTAAAGCTGTCACTGACATTTTTTATATTTTTTAACTTCAAAACGACCGCCAGGTATATTGAGTTGACCACGATGCCAAGCATGGACAAGGGCAGGTAGAGCCACAGGTTGATGTAAGTCTCAACGAACACCACAGTTTCGTCACTCACAGACATAGCCATGAATGATAAACTTCCGGTCATTTGAAGATTGCAATAGCTAAAATAGCTTGAAAAAATGGTTGTAAACAATTTTAAAATATGTCCGTGTTAAGAATGTTTCCATTATTTCAAATCAAATAATTTTTAACAGAATATTGACACATTTTGTTGAGGAAGATTCCTTGACAACAGTAGTCTATCTGAAGTTAACTTCATCTGTAAAATTATATTTATTAGTATATATCATCGAAATCCATTTAAGTGAGTTATCCTGATTTTTTCTTACAAAAAAAAAAACAAAAAAAACAAAAAAAAACAAAAAAAAAAAAACATGATGGCCTGATATTTCATTAATGTTTTTGTAACAATACAATTGTAAAGCGTATTGACTGAAGAGCCCACACAATCTCTTAGCGCAACGCTATATGGTTCTTGATGTGCTCAAATTTATACAAACGTACTGGTAGATATTTAAACACAAAATTCTTGATCCATATGAAATTAATCAATAGTTATATCAGAAACATGACATTCACAGACACCATTGAAACGTTTCCTCATATTTTTAAGGCAACACAGTCAGAGTTCGCTACAACGCGATGTACGTAAGTTCTCTCCATTCGAACACACGATTGTTATTGCAACTTTGATCTCTTCCATTTTAATAACATAAAAAAAAATTTAGGAATTGACGATTTTACCTAAAACATTACATTTAGTTTATTTGAATGCTCCACCTCTGAGGTCGTAATATAATGTTGTCACTTTGGTGAGCAGCTTTACACAGGCACTTCGCTAACGTTTGTTGACACAAGAAAACCTTTCTGCGCGACGTTTTTGAACACACATGTAGTTTGCTCGATATTAAGGCAAGTACGTGACGAACAAATGCGGAGCAAAATGTGTAACATGGTCATTTTTGTTAATAAAATAAAAATACTAGGGTCTGAACCAGTGCTTGCATTAGGGTTAGTGCATTAGTTATGATGGTTGTATGAGGGTTAGTGCTTCTGTGATTATAATTAGTGCTTAGGTTAGAGTTAGTGCATGGGTTATGGTGGTTGGGTGAGGTTTAGTGTTTGTGTGATTAGTAGTGCTTCGGTTTGGAATAGTGATATATTTAGGGTTAGTGCTTTTATTAGGTTTAGAAATTGAATTAAGTTTATTTATTTGGTTAGGGTCACAAATATACCATAAATGTTTCCATTAAGCTGCGCGCTTGCTTGGCTGCGCGGATATCTGACTGACGACAAGCTGCAGTATATATCATCGTGCAGCAAAGTTTGTAAAATGTTGAACACAAAATAGATGCTGAGCAACATTGCACACAAGTTTTCTTACTATGCACGGACCGACGAGCATATTGGTTTCAACTAAATTGATTTAACTCATCAAAAAATCAAATTTTCATATTTCTACAACTCGCATTACTTGATCTCTAAAAATGTCGTGTCTCAAGGATTTTATTTGGGGTTTTTCGCACAATTTCCAAAATATAGTACATATTTATAATTTCAATTTGTATCCCTAAAAGAGCGACTGTAGATCTACACATATTTCAACACTGAGTTTTAAAAAAGATGATTTTTTAACTTTGTTCTTGAAGTATATAGATTCTAGGAATTACGGACACTTCGACACCGGACGATTCGACGCCGGACGATTCGACCCCGGTCGATTCGACCCCGGACACTTCGACCCCAGGACGTTTCGACCCTAGGGTGTTTCGACCCCGGACGATTCGACCCCTTTTTCTTTAAGGCGTGAAATGTTTTGGTTTTTAAAAATTCATTTTTAATTCTTTTTTAATTAAAAATAAATAGTTGAAGTTTAATATTATCTCTTTAAAAATAAAAACAGTAGGAAATAGTTATGTTTAACGGTTTTTTAAAATGATAGTATGATTGAACAAATAATATAGTTTTATATTAATATGTCTTAAAAATTAAAAATAGAATGATATGTTATTTTTAATAATTAAAAATAGTACAATGTATAAAATAAAATAGTCTAATTTATATTAATAGCTCTTAAAAACTTTTAAAAGACTGACAAATATATGTATATATAAAATATAAATATATTACACATTTAAAAAAGCAAAAAAAAAAAAAAAAAAAAAAAAAGATGTTTGCGATAGGAGTGTAGGGAGTAGTGACCTATAAGTTATAGTTATACCTAGTTTTTTGGCGAGCGTTATGTGGAAATTAATACTGGGAGTAGGGGCTTAGAGAATGTAGTGACCTTTACATAGAACCCTCTGACCACAAGCCATTTTTATTGTCCGATTACATCGTGACTTTGATTGGGGTGGAGAGATCAAGAGAAGTCTACCGAGACCAGGGACTGTAAGTTGGCCGGCACATAGCGGTATGTTGCGAAGACCAGACTAAGTGGCGACCACAGGACATTGTGTGCTGGCGAGAGTTATGGGAAAGGTAAATATAGGGAGTGTGGCGGATTAGAATGTACATACCTTTTTCTGACCACATGGCCCCTTTATTGTCCGATTACATAGGATGGGGGAGGGGTGGAGTTGGATAGGCTTGGAACTGCAGAAACGTGTCGAACGATCATTGCAAACATACACACGCATCAACGCCTTGACCTACCTGAGAGGAATGGCGCATTTATCACAATCATGAATTCACAATGTATGTCAACTTTTTCTAAGTGTATATACTTTTTTCCATTTTCCTATTAGAAAATAAATGCTCAAAATAATATTTCCTACTTTTTTAAATATATATTAGACTTTTATATATTGTACAATTTTTAATTATTAAAAATATCTCATTCTATTTTTAATTTTTAAGAGCTATTAATATAAATTAGACTGTTTTATTTTATATATTGTACTATTTTATATTACTAAATAAAAATAGCATCTCTTTCTATTTTTAATTTCTAAGAGATATTAATATAAAACTATATTATTTGTTCAATCATACTATCATTAAATAAACGTAAAAAATAACTATTTCCTACTGTTTTTATTTGTAAAGAGATAATATTAATCTTAAACTAATTGTTTTTTAATTAAAAAAAGCATTAAAAATGGATTTCTAAAAACCAAAATATTTCACGCCATAAAGAGAAAGGGGTAGAATCGTCCGGTGTCGAACCGACCGGGGTCGAAACGACCTGGCGTCGAAACGTCCTGGCGTCGAACTGGCAGGGTCGAACCGTCCGGCGTCGAATCGTCCGGTGTCGAAGTGTCCGACCACCAGATTCTAGATCTATTTGTCAGCGCAAAGGGAATTACACTTGAAAATGAAAGCCTCTTTAATTCTCTGAAGATATCAATGATTAAACTTCTACACCAGACAGGTAAAACATATTGCATCAAATCCCATCGTTCTTCTATTTTTTGTTTATCTGTGTGTGCTTCAACTCTTATCTTTCTCCATGTATGCTTCACTCAATGTCATCATTCATCGATTGATACAAAATATCAGGTATGAATTCTTAAAACATTGAAACAGTTTAAATTTGTACACTTGTATAGACATGTCATAAGTCCGGATGTTAACTAAGCACTTTACATATCTTTACTTAAATTACAAGAAATATAATTACAATGGGTAAAGGCCAGCTGGAATTAGTCGAATTTATGAAGTGAAATTCTGCAAGAGCAGAAGTCGGAGCAAGATTTGTAAAAAAACAAAATAAACAAACAAACAAAAAAAAAGCAAAAAAAAAAAAACAACAACCGGATTCCGGAGCCGAAATCCGGTACATCCCTAATCAATAATAAAGTGTCAATATTGTTGAAAAATCTGCGCAGGTACTCACCCAAAACGCCTCATAACTTTAGCGGTCATGATGGCAATAGAATGCAACTTAGCCACCGTCATTGCACCTTATTTAACACAGTTGCTATCAGTTTTGTTTTTTCCCTCTTTTTTCGAGATCGTAGGGAATTCTAATGTTTCCATTAGAGCATTCTCGGGCTTAATGGACACTGGCGGCGCCCATCCCTCTTCAGGTCAGTGGAGGACTTTCTTAGCGTTAGTCCTTTCTCAACATTTTTATAGTGGCTTTTCGTGGGCTCAATCCAACGCCCCTCAGCTTGGGTGGCGAGCGCCTTATCGACTTCGCTACCCAGCCGCCATCAGTATACTTCTAAAAAACACTATTGTGTGCTACAAACTTTGATTCTTGCTACAAATGCAGAGGTTAAGGGACAACAAGGGATAGGCGAGATGAAGACAACGGTGAGAGGTTTGCAGACATATGTGCCGCAGCAGACCTAGTAATAGGAGGGAGTATTTTCCAGCACAAGAGAATACATAAAGCTACATGGGTCTCACCGGACATGAGAACGAGGAACTAAATAGACCATGTATGCATTAGTAAAAAATTCAGGCGATCTCTCCAAGACGTTCGTGTAAAGAGGGGAGCTGATGTTGCCTCAGATCACCATCTTCTTGTGGCCAGGATAAAATTGAAGCTAAAGAGACACTATACCGAACAACCAGCATGTAGGTCTCGGTATAATACCTCCCTCCTGAAGAAACCAATCAAAAAAGGAGGAATTCAAGCTTTCACTGTCCAATAGGTTCCAAGCCCTACGCCAACTACTTGAAGACGAGTCCACTGAAGGAAAGTGGCAAAGCGTGAAGGAAACAGTCCAGTCAACATGCCAAGAAGTGCTCGGAAAGAAGAAACAGGCACATAAGGAATGGATAACACCAGGTACACTGAATAAAATAGAACAAAGGAAAAGAAAGAAAACAGAAATAAACAACAGCCGCACACGAGCCCAGAAATACAAATCCCAGAAAGAGTATGCAGATGCAAATAAAGAAGTTAAGAAAAGCATCAAGAGGGATAAGAAAGGATTTGTGGACAAACTTGCTAAAGAAGCAGAAGACGCAGCTTACCAGGGGAACATGAGAGAACTGTTTGATACAATTAAGATGCTATCTGAAAAATTTAGCAAGATTGAGAGACCAGTGAAGGATAAAATGGGAAACAACATTGCAAGTGATGTGCAGCAGAGAGGTAGATGGAAGGAGCATTTTGAAGAGCTCTTAAACAGACCAGAACCAAGGAATCCACCAGATATCCAACCAGCTGATAATGACCTACAAATTGACTGTAATAGTCCCACAAAAGAAGAGATTAGTAGGGCCATTAAACAACCCAGAAATGGAAAGGCTGCAGGACCTGATGGCATCCCAGCAGAGGCACTGAAGGCGGACTTGGAAACCAGTGTGAAATTTGCTACAAACTTTGTTTATGAAGATATGGGAAGAGGAACATGTGCCTTCTGATTGGAAAGAGGGATACCTTATCAAGATCCCAAAGAAGGGAGATTTAAGCTCCTGCTCGAACTACAGAGGGATTACCCTACTGTCCATCCCAGGAAAAGTTTTCAACCGTGTATTGCTTAACAGGATGAAAAACGCGGTCACTAGAGTGGAACTCACCACTCTATATCAACTTTGTTGACTACGAAAAAGCCTTCGACAGTGTGGACAGGCAAACCATGTGGAGATTGCTAATGCACTATGTAGTGCCACAGAAGATTATGGATATAATCAGAAACATGTATGAAGGGATAAACTGCCGAGTTGTCCATGGTCAGCAGGTGACAGATGCTTTCCAGGTGACGACTGGTGTGAGACAAGGTTGCTTGCTGTCACCCTTTCTGTTTCTATTAGCCATTGACTGGGTGATGAAAACATCTACACAGCAGAAAAGTAATGGCATCCAATGGACCTTGTGGGATAAACTTGATGATCTAGACTTTGCTGATGACCTTCCCCTTCTTGCACATACCCAACAACAGATGCAGGAGAAAACAAACATTGTCGCAGCCACTTCTGCTAGCATAGGTCTCAACATACACAAAGGGAAGAGTAAAATCCTCAAGGTTAATGCCACCAGTACATCACCCATCATACTTAAAGGAGAAGCCCTTGAGGAGGTGGAGAGTTTTGTTTACCTTGGCAGCATGGTGGATAAACAAGGTGGTACAGATGCCGACGTCAAAATAAGGATCGGAAAAGCAAGAGCAACCTTCCAGCAACTCAAGAATGTTTGGGTCGACAACAAGTTAGGCAGCAAGTTAAAAGTAAGGATTTTTAACGCTATGGTGAAACCAGTGCTGCTATATGGAGCTGAGACATGGAGAACAACGGCTGTAAACCTGACAAGAATCCAGATCTTCATTAACAATTGTCTAAGAAGGATTCTCAGAATTCACTGGCCGGACAAAATCAGCTACCAGGAACTGTGGCAGCGGACTAAACAGAAGCCCATTGAGGAAGAGATTCTTCAAAAGTGGTAGAGGTGGATCGGTCATACACTAAGGAAACCTGCTTCGAATACAACAAGGAAAGCCCTGAAATGGAACCCACAGGGTAAACGGAAAAGAGGCCGCCCAAGAAACACCTGGCGCCGAGAATTGGAGGCAGACATCAAGAGGATTGGCCATGAATGGAAGATCCTGGAGAAAATGGCCCGGGATAGAGATGCCTGGAGAGCTCTTGTAGGTGGCCTATGTCCTAGGAGGAAGTGCAGACGCCGGCGATGATCGGTAGATGTCCCTCATTGACGAGAAGGCTCAACATGAATGCATTCTCCATACTCATAAACAAAAATTACGGTAAACTGAACATTCATACAAAATATCAACAAAAATGACGTAACGTTCAGTCAGGTGACAGGGCCCATCAGCTTGAATATTAATGCTTGCTAGGCGGCGGTCAATGTTCCCTATAAGGTTATTGTGCACCTGCTAAGTAATAAAAGTCGCGAGCAAAGTTGCACAGCATCCATTTTTTTCCAATACTACACAATTAGCTGTGTGGTTATTTGAAACGTCTGCGCGGCGACCAGAGAACTGCGTGGCTGTGCAACCAAGTCGATTAAAGAGAACTCTAGTGTGGGTAGTATCATATTCATTGATAAACTTCACAAACTGACAACTTTGTAGGTATTATTAAACTACGTTTTTCTGCTAGGTCTTCACAAAAAATACAAGGGAATGGGCGCGAGTTTGTAAAAAATTTTCAACAATGCGCGTCAACACATGTGGGCGGGTTGTTACAGTTTTTACATCGCCAACCATTTAAAACCAAACCTTTAACCTTAAAAAGATTTAAACAAGCCCAAAATATATTCAATTAAAAAAAAAACCCAACAAACTTTCATATACTTTTGTAATTACACTAAATATCTTGGAACAACTGAAATATACTTTAAAATAAAATAGATTAGGAGTGGAGAGGGGACAGGAGTGGGTGGGTATGTGTCACAGATGAGCAATTTTCCCTTGTAACTTATAAGTTGCCTTAGGTGGTGTGTTTGGTGGTCGTGTTGGTATAATTCAAGTTTTTGGTTAGTTGGTGCGAAAGCGTGCAAAAGTAATTGTTTTGTTGTCGTCATTAGAATGTGTGTGGAAGTTTAGAGAATTTTTGTGTAGAGAGGTAGTGGCAAGGGGTACGCCATTATAGTTTGTTTCTGTTTGCATTGTTGAGTTATTTCTTGTGTAATAGGAATTTTATGAATCTTGCAGCTAGCGGTCCACATATTATTATTAGGACTCTTGTGACATTCCTGGGGGTTAGTCCGGGATTACAAGTACACACGGACGCTGCTGAAACAACGAGAATGCCAGTCACTACTCTGGAGGAAATAATATTAGATCATAGCATTGGTGGATGCCCTTTCAACTCGGAGGTGAAGAAAGGAGAGAATACATAAGGATTGAGGTACAACGAGTGATAGATGCCGAGAGAGAGATGGCGGATAGGGTGGCCGATAGAGAGATTGCGGATAGGGCGGCTGAGAGAGAGATGGCGGATAGGGCAGCCGAGAGAGAGATGGCGGATAGGGCAGCCGAGAGAGAGTCAAGGTTAAAGGCCAAGAGATTAGAAGCTGCCAATGGAGGAAATACGAATGGGACAGATAACAGGCCCAGGCAGCCCAATCTTCCACTATTTATAGATGGCGCCCCACGCTTTTATGTGCAGTAGATAGGTTCAGGGATTTCAACTTTAATTGTAATCATAGAAAAGTTTTAATTTTCAGTGCACTTTCATTATGTAAATACTACTACTAATAATAAATAGATAGCGCCGTATCCTAGTAACTAACTGGGCTCACAGCGCTTTACATTAAGGTAGTAACAAACATATAAATAATAAATTAGCATTCATACCATTACAACCACATTCATTACAATACATAAAAAAAACTATGATTATCATTTTAAAAAATGCTGCTTTAATAATTTTGAAAATAAGTTTTGAAAAGATGTGTCTCAATTGCAGTCTTGAAGGAATTGGTTGTTTGAAAACTGAATGCTACTGATTTAAAAAAATAAATTTCTCTGTCTGTATTTTACTTTTAAGGCTGATTTTCAATAGGATGAAAATCATATTTTAAAATGGGTCACCATCGCGGCCCTTTTTCGAAGTGAAAATAATATTGATAAACTGACTATTACTTACTTATCATACATTTGATATATTTACTTTTATAATTTATATCCTCAGATTTTAATTTTTTAAAGATACTTTTCATATGTTTTTATCTATTCTGAAATGTTTATTAAATTTATCCTCTCATTTTATTGTTTATGTTGTATTTATTATTTTTTTTTCAAACGTTGATATTCATTCGACAAGAGATATTCAACACTTCCAAGAAATTAAAATTTCTGTTGTTTTTTTCCCATATTTTCATTCAAACTTATTTATAACTCATTGATTACATTTTATCCAATTATCATAAATTTTAAAAATAAAATTCTGCAAAATTAATATTTATTTATGTTTCTTTATTTAAGTTATGTCATGCATATAGTTAAACTTTAACATTTAAACTTGGTTAACTAGACAGGATGTCCAAACTTTTCTGCCCAAGTGCCGCATGAACTGTCAAACAGCAATTTGGGGGCCGACTACTGACCCCCCCCCCCCAAACTACTAAGTTTTTTTTGGTCAGCTACAAGTAAAAATAATATCTTTCTTGGGAGATAAAATGGTCTCCATGGGCCGGTTGAGAGGGCCTGGCGGGTCGTTTCTGGTCCGTTGGCCGTAGTTTGGAGACCCCTGTGTCACTAGAAGATGTTGGGTGGACTTCAGAATACTTTAGTGTTGGCAAGCAGGATGCTCTCGTGATAAGACATCCTACTTGTAGTCCTCAAAATAATAACTGAGAAGAGTTACGAAACAAA
>MUZC01004404.1:913135-929394 GCA_002072015.1 Radix auricularia | reverse complement strand
ACGTGGGGGAGGGAGGGGGTTGAAGAAATGTGACGTCACACCGAAAGGGTATCTTTAAATAAAACGTCCAATGAAATATGTGGTCACTTAAAATTTATTTAATGACTTTAAAAAAAAATTCAATGCTTCTCAAAGTGCCGGTCAATGGGCTATCAGACGCCGGTTGGCGTAAGTTAACAAGACACGAAAATATAATTATAATTCGTAAGTTTGAGAATTTACAAGAGAACATAGAAAATGGTTTGGTTCACTCGCGGCAGGTGTCTGTGATCTTTTTTTTCCCGTTATCTCNCCCCCCCGAAACTGCTACTGGTGAGTTTTACAAACAAGACAAGTGTCTAAAAAGATCTGAAAAGGATTATATGTTGATATTTTAAGTGAAAACGACACCGAATATCCATTTGGGGGTGGGTGTGGGGAAGGAATCTATTTGATACAATAATAAAAGTTTTAAGTTTGATATAGTTTTTTAATTGGTTTTTGGTCAAACGCCTCTGGCCATTCTAAATATAATAAAAAATGTGTCCATTTAAAATTAGTCAAAAGTATTCACTAACTTTATTGAATGCATCAAATTCTCGACATCACAATTCCAGAGGAGCACAAAACAACTTTCTTCTGAACTCAGTTTTAAGGCATTTATTTTAAATTTGACAGAAAGGATACTTGATACAGTCAAGTCATGTTGATTAAATATATTGTCACTTTTGTCAATATAAATGAAAGATTTAGATGTCTTCGTATAGTACACGTACACATGACGTATTTGAATATATCTAGTGGACTGTAGTGGATGTTATATGTCCCAAATGAGTCTATATTACCCCCAAAAATTCCCTTTTGACCCCAGATGTTATTTTAAAAAAGTATTATTTTAAAATAACTTTTTTTTTTATAAACAAAGAAGTTACAAGTAATGATTTATAGTCAATGCTTAATTTCTATGCATTAAAAAATACATAATCTATATATTTGACAGAGTGTGGCATGCAGCACTGTGGGCAACTATGCACAAGTACAATATTAACGCCAACCTCATTACTGTGATCAAGAACCTATGCAACAGAGCATCCGGCACAGTGCTCTACAACAGCGATCTGGGAGATTGGTTCAAGACCACTGTTGGTGTCAGACAAGGGTGTTTACTCTCCCCCATCCTCTTCAACCTCTTCCTAGAAAGAATTATGACTGATGTGCTCGAAGACCATGTCGGAACGGTCAGCATCGGAGGAAGGATCATAACTAACTTACGCTTCGCCGATGACATAGACGGCCTAGCTGGCAACGAGGACGAACTAAAAGAATCTTTGCAAAGCTAGAGAAGACGTCGAAGGCCTATGGCATGGAAATTAATGCAGAAAAGACCAAGGTCATGGCAAACAAGAATTTTACAAGTGAAATAGGGATTAACGGTCAAAAACTCGAGGAGGTCTCTACCTTCAAATATCTAGGGGCTGTAATATCCGATGAAGGCTCAAAGCCAGAAATTCTTGCCAGAACGGCCCAAACAACTTTAGCACTAAGCAAACTGAAAAACATCTGGCAAAGCAAGAAGCTCTCCCTGAGATCAAAGATTCGACTAATGCGCTCTCTGGCGATGTCAGTCTTCCTCTATGGTTGTGAGGCTTGGACGCTCACCGCAGACCTCCAAAAAAGAATTAGTTCGCTTGAGATGAGATGTTTTCGAAAGGTATTAGACATCTCCTACACAGCGCACATCACGAACGAAGCGGTCCGCGACAAAATAAGTGCTGTCATTGGCCCTTACTAGGACCTTCTCACCTCAATTAATAAGAGGAAACTACGATGGTACGGACATGTGTCAAGATCTGGAGGTCTCTCAAAGACGATATTGCAAGGCACAGTCCAAGGAAGAAGGAAAAGAGGCAGACCACGGAAGAGTTGGGAGGACAACATCAAAGAGTGGACCGGCCTGTCATTTAGCGATTCCCAGAAGGCAGCTCAGAACCGTGACACTTGGCATGAGTTAGTGCGCAGCTCAAAATGGTGCCCCAACGACCCAGCGTCGGGTTAAGGGACAGTTCAAGTTCAATAATCTAAAGATGTTTAAAAATTTCCCCTTTTTAAAAAAAAATATATTTATTTTTTGAAGGCCGGTTAAAAAAAGTTAAACGGTTTGAAAAAACACCGACCGTTTCAATAGGATACCTAATATCAAAATTATAAAAGTTTATATTAACTTTACAGTTAACCCAAAAGTAGCGGATTCTAGCAAATTTTCTATGCCCACAATGATTGAGCATTACCCCCAAGATTTCCCTTTTTACCCCAAATGAGATAATTTATTGGTGACATTATATTTACAACTGTTGTGTGACGTACGTGAAATCCTGAAGAAGAAAGAATTGAAAAAAAAACCTCAACAACAAACAAACTTGTGAGCTTCGGAGTTAAAAGTTATGATAATGTTGGATATTTTAATAATGTCATAGTATTGCAGTCCTCTATTTGCAAGAATTACTGTATTTTGTGACGCACAAGATGACACCCTACTTTCCTGCACAAATGTGGAGTTCATACAGAATGGGCCATTTTTCTCTTCCAGCGCATACCTAATAATTTTTAGAAAACATGAGATGTGATATCAATGTGATAATTTTAGATCAAATGCCTTTGATGTGCATATACTTAGAAGGGAAACTGTCATTAGAAGATCGAAATCAATTTGAGGAATTGTCTTGTATCTATATATTCTAGGTCTATAAACAATGCAATGATCCTTCTAATATCAACAGTCTCATTTGCGAGCTTAATCGCGAAGGTTAATCACATCAATTGTTTTTGACTTTACCGCTGCATTGTTCATTAGCTGTCTTGCTATGCCATGGCAACTAAACATTTTTTTTAAAAATGTAATATATAAAACAAGCCGAATTCATACTTAATCTTATAGGGCTTTGAGCTGTGTAGGTGCTAATTATGCTTTCAAATAAGTACAGGGAAAATCATGTCAAAACGGGAAAAGAATGCAATGGTACCTGGTGAAATGGAAAAATTCTTGCCGGTCGTCTGATACGAAAAAGTTTTAGAATCAGTGGCTTACAATTTATTTAATTTATTTTATATTTTTTACATAGCTTCACTCGTGTTACTGTTATACAATGTAGACATACACTAAATAAATACTTAAAAGACAAAAAAAGTGATTTGAAACATTCTTATTTTCAAATAGCATTTTTTTAAGGGGGGGGGGGGTCGACGATTTTGTGACAACGCGTGACGTAGGGGAGGGAGGGGGTAAAAAATCGGCCAAAATCGCGTGACGTCATTTATTGACGGCCCCAAAGGTTCCATTTTCTTTAAAAATAAATATGCACCAATTAACCTCAATCTTACCCTATCACATATTATAACTATAAATAATGCAATTTCAATAGCGACTATACGTTCCTTTCACTGTTTATTTTCCATTGTGACAATTCATGCGAGTAATTGTCCAACTAATGCTCAAGAGCTCATTTCTTCTAAAATGAAATATAAAGTAAAACCATCTCTGAAAAAGTTATTGGAGATTGATCTTCTCATTAATATTTTTACGTCACATTCAATGACTTACCGTTATCTTTTATTCAAACGCCAAGGAAGAACGAATCGGCAGAAGCTTGTGTTCATAAAATTAACGGAATTTTTCATAATCCAGTGCATAATTTTAACTATACATAAACCATTACCTGCTAACGTCTTTTCAATATTTAATTTCACTTTTAGCATTCTATGAAATAAATCGTTATTTCACAACTAATGCAAACACACAGTCACACGCACACACAGACCCGCACACACATATAAAAACACTCGCACACATGCATATTCACACACTCGGATTATCAACATAAAAAGTAACATCAAATAAATTAATATAAAAAAAGCTTCATGACGCCACTTCACTTTTTTACGGCGCACAAAACCACACGCTCTTTTAATATCAAAACCAAAATCATTATGATTTTACGTCTATATTTTCAATTTTAAAAAGGTAATCTAGAGTTACGAGACATAGCGCATTAACACGGACGGAATGGCTCAGAATGCACTATTTTAATAGCGAATGCAGATTTTAAAGGGGTAAGAGACAGACTACACGTGAAATGCTCGCAAACATTCGTGGCTCCATCAAACAAATGCACTATTTCTGTATTATAATGCTACCTCCATGTCAAATGGTAAATTATTACAAATTAAAGTTCAAAGTTCATCAATAGAGAATTGTTTATATTGACCACGATGTGTTTTGAATTGATAAATTTCTCGTAATCAACCAAAATTTCAACATATTTTTATTAAAAAAACATGGAAAATCTACAACAATACCATTAATTACTAAGTAAACCTGCATTTTAAACATTTTGTAAAAAAAATATAGTATAAATTAGGATTTAAAAGAGTATTTTTAAAAATAAAACGAAAACGAATAAAAAATGGTTAAATAAATTTAAAGAGTTAAATTTTAAGTTAAATATTAGATTGAAATGAAAGAGAATGTGTAGTAAAAGTTTGAATATAATTTATGTTTAGATTAAAACTAAATTAATCTGAATTATTATCGTGAAAAAATACATTGAAAAGATTCACTGCTTAAATATACATTTTACATTGGCTATGGAGTCTTATCAATAATTCATATCTATACAGAAGCTCCTCCAATGCAGAAGATATTGCGTCCACAGACCATGACGAATGATCTGTTGCCAAGTGACGTGACTGTCACAGGCCACGGCTATGAGGGTTCCACGCATTACCCAACCGCCTAACTACTGTTAGCTACCCATTCGGAGCTAGGTGACTCAGGGACACTCTAGGCCACGGGAATAAATTGTTGCCTTCACATGGATTCAAACCAGAAACCATAGGTACGCCAGCGCGCTGCCTCTCAACCACCGTGCCCCATGTGTCATCGTTTGTAGAAATTAATCGAAAAATCTCCTTATTCCGAATCAATGTAGAACCAGGGCCGGCCTAAGTGAATTGGAGGCCCTAGGCGAAGTGAATTGGATGCCCTAGGCGAAGTGAATGAGAGGCCCTAGACGAAGTGAATTGGGTTGGCCCTAAATGTAATAGAAAAATTAAAAACGAATATGGAAAGATTCTTTTGCTAGGACCCCGCTAATAATGAGACTAATCAGAGGCATTAGGTGGCTGCCTAGTTTGCCTAGGCCTAAAGCCGGCCCTGGTAGAACTAATAATAATGATCGTATAAAATAGATGAGCGTAGGTTTTAATATTTTTTGCACCTCCTTGATCGTGAACACAGGATAGGTAAATAAAAACCTTGCCAAGAGTCTAAATCTAACTATATTTATAAATTATATTTGAAAACTTGGTTTATCAAATTGTATGTAGACTTAGTTTATTGTAATTAGCTAAAATAAATTTGCATTACTTTTTTCTCCATACATAAATACTTATAATCATTTTCCCCTCTATTTTATTACCCGCCCACCGTCACAACATATGAAAATCAACCCAAAGATAATATTACAAAGCTTTGCCGTGCACCCCCACCCAATAGTAGCAAATCTTTTTTATTTTAAAATGAGTATGTCTCCAATTCCTTTTATGTCACGTATGTATTTATTGTTATTTAGAGGCTTCACTCCAATAACGTAACTGGATTGAAGCTATGTAAAATGGCATAAAATAAATTATAAGATTTTATTTTATGTGGCACGATTTGATGTGTCATGACACATCTTAAATGTGCCCCCTCCCCACCAAAGTATGGCCCCTTCCCCAAGGGGCGTGACATTATTTTGGACAACCACTACGGTTGGTGTCACCCAGTGCGTTGGCTCATGGTGTCTCCCCTCACAACTTACCCAATAGACCACCTATGAGTCTGTCAATGCATAACAATGGGAACATCCAGAATTTTACAGTTAGTGTAACCCTTTGTGGTGGTTCACATGGTGTGGTCCGCACCCGCACAGCCCCCCCCCCCCTTTTACAAGTGTCGTCTCTGACTACATTATGTCAGGCCAATACATTCAACTTACTGTTTATAGTAATTTATAGTATTGTTATGATTAATGAATAAAATAACATTTCTGTTTCTAGTTGGTGCATGTACAAGAAAAATAACAATCCAAATAAAAACATAGACCTAGAGCTACTTTGAATCATCTTTTTTAAAGGCTCTTACTCTTAGCAAGTAAACATTTTTTTTTCACTTTTTAAAACCTAAAGAAGAAACAAAAAATATAAAAAGCAAACTTCCACTACTGTTAGTATTAGACATATATAATAGATTTACAGTAATTAAATCCTCTTTCTTTCATAGTTCCCTTTTCGAAAGTTAAATTATGAGCTAAAACAATGACGTCATATATTTTTGTAACTTCGAGAATCTTTAATTTTAAAATAGTTTGCAAAACGAACCATGCACAACTTGTATTAGAATATAAAATCAAACAATAACGTCATAGCGTTAGACATCCAGTGGCTTGGACTATTATTTTATTTATGTTACGTTAGTAGAAATTTGAGCACCTCACGAATTACGAGATTTTGTAGGCGTTGCAGTCGATAAGCTTCATAATTGTACTATTAAACACTCACACACAAATGAAATTTGAAGGTTGTAATGTGAATTTTAATGACAAAATCGACTTCGATGATTTATAGTAAATATAGTTTTTACAGATGACGTTAAATTCAAACACTGTTGTCAATGAATCTTTCACAAAATGTGTACATAATCTAGTGAAAATTATTTGATTTGAAATAATGGAAACATTCTTAACCAATGAATATTTTTAAATTGTGTTTGTCAATTTTTTCAAGCTATTTTATCATTCATGGCCATGTCTGTGAGTGAGGAAACTGTGATGTTCGTTGAGAAGTACATCAACCTGTGGCGCTACCTGGCCTTGTCCATGATCGGCATCGTGGTCAATGCAATACACCTGGCGTTCGCTCTGAAATTTAAAAAATCTTAAGGACAGCGTTACCATTCAAATCTCGTCGATTAGCATTTGGCACTTATTGCGCTCCCTGTCAGTTTTCATCCACCGTCTGTACGGCCCGATAGAACTGATCTCAAAGAAACACGGGGTCAGCTGGAGGAATATGTCCGGACCTTACCTTGACCTATTCGAAACGTCTTCTGAGAATTTCACCTTTGCCCTCACGGCTTTCGTGGCATTATGCAGATGTTATTTCTGTGGCCAAACCATTCACAGCCAAATCCTTGTTGACACCTAGATTCACAACCATCATGGTGGTGTCCATATCCACCGTAATGTTCGCTGCTTACTTCGTCATACTTCTCCTTCACCGTCAGGTCAGAGTATCACACCGACCTCAACACGACCATCTTTCTCACCGAGTACAGTGACTTTTATCTATCACATAGTGATATCTTAAACTAATGCTACCTGTCGTTTTCCGTTATACTAACAACTTTGGCAGTCTTTGTTACCTGCACCAGTTCTGTAATCACGTGGTACTACTTGCAGCAATCCGCAATCTCGGCTTTCTCGACAAACAGCTGTAACACACATTCTCAACCCAAGATATCGCAGCTGTCGCTAAGAAGCTCTTGGTGGCATTCACTGTGATCAGCTGTTACACTCTACCCAAACTGGTTTTCTACATCACACAACTGGCCGAGCCTGAGTTCTCTATACACAAAAAATATCACAACGCTTACTTGTTGATATTTAGGCTGTTGATAGGCTTTAACGTGTTGAGCGCCTGCTCCATATTTTTCATTGCCCTCATAATGAGACCGAATCTAAGGGCTCAGATTAAATGTTAATTCAGTTTCTTGTTTGTTAACGAATAGGCCAGAACAACTAATTAACAAACATTACCAAAATATTTATAATCAAAACGATTTCACAAATTCTATTAAAATTTGAAGTCTACTGAAGTTTTAATTTATTAAAAAAATATTTTCATTACTTTATATTGTTAAAATTCTATATAACCCTAACACAAATGTTTAATGTTGAGACATGTTTTCCCGTTTGTTAGGTAATCTAGGAAAATAATCATTGCTTACACACTTGTTGTAGCCAATTCTTCAGGATCTCCGATTATGTTTATCTCCGTCATCCTGTGTTTGTCCTATCGGGTATCTTTCCAAAAATGCGAGTTTTTCTGAACCCTTTTTTCTATACATATTTCCTAGGAATTGTATGTGTCTTTTTAAAAAAATAGTTTTCATGATTGATCTTGTTGCACTTGCTGTTGCTAGCACTAGAGACTAGAGCATTAGTTTAATTTTTAGTCTTTGATATTCCCATCATCGTTCTTATAAACCTAGATTTCTACTGCCTATAAACTTTCCTTGTTTTATTTCTATTGTCCAACATTCATACCAACATCTAAAACTAAAACTAAAATCAGACTCAACATATTCCTTCATAATGCACAATTCGGTAATATATTTATATTTATGGTCCTGTTCCTAATATTCTTTTAGAGTAAAATTGACATTTTAACTAATCAGAGGATTGAAAACCATGCTCCTCTCTTACGTCTGCTAATGATTCTACTAATTGCTGAGTTGATACTGAGCTTCAAACAGTGAGAGTACCCCACCAATCAATGGCAGAACTATTTACTTGAGCTTTAACGTGGAAAGCGATACAAGTATAACGCTTAAATGCCCCTATATTAAACTAGATTGTGCCAGGCGCCGTGGCGCCTGCGGCGCCCCCGTTTTTTGGGCGCCTACGGCGCCAACCTTTTTTTAAAAGACCAACTAACTTGTCCTTTTTTGATAGATTGTGCCGGGCGCCGTGGCGCCTGCGGCGCCCCCTTTTTTTGGGCGCCTACGGCGCCAACCTTTTTTTTTTAAAGACCAACTAACTTGTCCTTTTTTGATAAATACGAATTATTAAACTTTATGAAATGTACGCAAAGTATTTATTTAATAATAATAATAGGGGTTGTATTTTGCGCACCGTATTTTGCGCACCGATGCACACCAAACAATGACGTCATCCTATTAAATATTTTTACAGTGCTCATCAAAACACGATTTTTCAACTAAACTAACTGCTGTAGACTGTGGTACATCTCTTGCGTTACGCGTTACGTTACAAACATACCCACACCACTGGGCTATTATATATATAATATCCTAAGTGAGCATCAATTTTTCTTCATTTAATTATTTATCGGACTTACATGTATTCACGACAGTTAAAAGCGATTTTGTGTATGTAGGTTTCTTGAATTTTTATGTTTTATTATTTTATTTTGAACGGTTCAAACGGCAGCCATGTTTGTAAGCGACACACCGTTCACTTTGTTGAAACTGTCATCAATGTTTGGCTGTATCTAGTCTGTCACGGGTAGGGATCGCAATCAACGCCCTTCACTTAAGCGTTTCCCTGCGCATACAGAATTTTGACCGCTGCGTTACTATTCCCATCTCAAGAATGTGTGTTTAGAACATGCTCAGGTGCTTGTCCGTTTTTCTCCATCGTCTGCATGGCCCAATCGGGATGATCTCAAAGCCATACGGCGTCAGCTGGAGAAATATATCCGGGCCTTACATGAAACTATTCGAGACGACCTCCGTGAATGTCACATTCGTCCTCACGGCTTTCCTGGCGTTGACGAGATGCCTGTACGTGGCCAAACCATTTAAAGCAAAGTCCTTGTTGACACCTCGACTAACAACCATCATGATGATGTCAATTTCCACTTTGTTGTTTGCTGCCTACTTCGTCATGTAATTCTGCTTCACATTCAGGACAGAGTTTAACCCCGACCTCAACACGACCATCTTTCTCTGCGAGTACAGCGACTTCTATCTGTCACACGGCGATATCTTAAACAGGTATTATATAGTATTGTCTGTGACACTTCCAACATTGGCTCTTTGCGTCATCATCATCAGCTCGACCGTGACGTGGATTTCGTTAAAACGACCTTTAACTACCGATCTCTCGCAAGCTAGGAATAAGCCGAACTCTCAACCCAAAATGTCTCACAGAGAGATTTTTTCATCAGGTACATTTTACCCCATCTTTCATTTCGCATTGCCCAGCTCGCCGAGCCAGACTTCTTCCTGTTCCACAAATACTACAACACGTATCTGTTGTTGTTAAGATTTCTGATCGGCTTTGACTTATTCAACTGTTGCATAATATTTTTTCTTTGTCTTGTCATAAGAAATAACCAGGACTTAATACAATTAGCAACGGATCGTCGCAAATGGAAATCCATGACCTCTGCCCTATGTCCCGTCTTCGGCCCCAGAGGAAATAACTAACTAACTAACTTGTCATAAGATCTAGCGTTCGGGCTCTTCTGAAATGTTCCGCATGTTAACGAAAGTGTGAAAGTACGAACGACAAATTGAAATCGCCGTAGTATTAAAATAATGATAAAGAACATTTTTATATAAAAGAAGATTAATGTTAAAATCTTGATGAAATCCATTGTGAAAATATTGATGAATTATACTGTTAAAATCTTAATGAATTCTACTTTTAAAATCTCAATAAATTATATTGTTGAATTTTTTTTTTTTTGGAACTATAGTTACACACGTAAAAAATAATCAATGAATAATAAATCTCATTGTTATGTTCTGAAACACAGATTTCGATAAAAGGTTTTCTCCACACCCACACACACAAACACAAATGTAAAAATAATCTATTTTCAAAGTATAACAATAATACAGTCATAATGTGAATGAAATAATTTTAAAAAATATTATTTAAATATGCTCTCTTAGCGGAGATTGAATGTGGTATTGTAAATAAATAGCTCATTAAAACAAACAGTACAGATTATTAAAAAAAAACAAGGTCCCATCTACAGTAAAACTCAAGACATATTGACTCGTGGTCCACCAACAAGTGACGATGTTTTGCTGCTAATGAAGCAATTATTTACACATGAGAGTTTATCGGAAAGTCTTTTCTACCTTGCGTCGTACTGAACGATACGTTTGTGGGGGGGGGGTTGAGGGGTCATTTCTCTGATGGTACAGGCCATGACCACCCCCATAGATCCCGATCCGTCAGTTCGTACAACAATTGTGATTAGTTTGAAAATCTTAATGCCCCATTACAGCCTAATGAAACAGCAGCACATGTTGTCACTACCTGACAGCATCCGTGTAAGTAGTGGACATGTTGGCAACACTCATAAAGCTGTCTATCAGTGTCAGTTCACAACGCTGCCATTATTTCTCACATTGGCCAATTTCCTACAAAAGTCTTAACCTGCTTCATACAGTATACAAAAGTATACCACAGCATTGTATAGTATACCACATCACGCCACAGTATAACACTCCGCGCCACAGTATACAACAGCATTGCGGAGCATTCCACAGAAAACCACAGTTTAGTGGAGTGTACTGCATTATGTTATAGTGTGCCACAACGCACCACAGTCGACGACATTACTGCACAACTCACCAGATTATACCACAGCATCGTATTGTATACCAGATGATGGTGTAGTATACAAAAACATTCCTTAATACACCAAATTATAGCAAATTACACGACAGCACGCACACCACATTATAAAACAGTGTAATAGTAATAATAAATAAATAAATTGACAATTTATAAAGCGCTGTATCCCATCAAGGAACCGGGCTCGCACTATTTTACATGGAGATAATAACATACAAAAATAGCTTTAAAAAAAACATTCATATCATAATAAACACATGAATGACAGTACATTACGCATAAGCTATGTAAATCATTAAAAGAAATTGTAATGTTTCATTAATTTTGAAAATACATTTTGAAAAATTGCGTCTTGAAGGACTTGGTAGTTGTAATACTACGGATATGTAATTGTAGATAATTCCATTATTTGGGTGGACAAAAAGAGATTGACCTTACACCTAATGTCTTAGTTCGTGTCTTAGGACAACAGAGAATGGGTGTATATGCAGAAGAGCAGAGCTCAAAACTTGGTGAGTAGACCGACAAAAGTTCAGTAAGAAAAAGACTATTCCCAAATAAAAGGCTTTAATTTATAAAATGTATAAGATTGTATGTAATAAGGGTGAAATCTCTGATCCACAACAGTTCTCTGGGTGGCATCTATATGGACATAGCTTGATAACAAAACTTAAGCCCATTTGACAATCAGTTCTTTGGTGCAAACACCTCCTTCTTACGAAAAGTTTTTGTTACTTCTAATCTGAAGATAGTTTGTTTATCAAAACATACCGCTAGAAACAAGATGCACGTATTCTCTTAGATTTGTTATAAATAACAAAAGATCTGTAGAGCGTTTAACTTTAAATTTTATTCCTTTTCCTAAAGACTTTATTGTCTTTCTTTTACAATTTTTTTTTGAGTGTTCAGTAACTCAACTATATTCCATTGGGCACCGCGTTGCTACAGCTAGTTATAATTTGTTCCCCAATGCTTCCTTTTGGGTGATATTGATATCCTTGTAGGTGATGTTTGTACGGGCTCTATAACACACACATATTTTTTTATTCAAAGTGACGAAGTATAGCTAGCTACACAATAAACTTGTATATTAAAGTTTTACAATAGATCTATATCTTTTCAAAGAATTGTTTTTTAAAAATGCCCATCGACTCAGGTCATATTTTACACATAGACTAACAAAATAACATAAGTAGAGGTTAAATAAAAATTTAAACCACAATTTTATAAGTGGACTAACAAGAAGAAAATAATTTAAAATTCATAATTACTTTGATTTATTATGACTAAAAACGTGGGCAGGTGCTTATGTGGTTTTAAATATGCTGTTCACTCATAGATCTCTCGTTGTCCTTCTTTATTATTAATCTTTAATTTTTATACCAAAAACCTGATAAGCGCCCGCCGAGTCAATAGTCCCTAAGGTGATATTTAAGATTACGGGTGGCTTTTTTTTTTTATTTTTGCACCAGCAGCAATGTGGTCTACAACATTGTTTGTAAGCGCTGCTCTTTGAAATACATAGATGAGACGGGGAGGTTACCCTCCTGCCGTATCGCAGAACATGTACGAGCGATTACACCAAACAAACAATGTCCTGTCTCCCGACACTTCAATGGACGCGACCATACGGGCGTTGATGACCTGGCTGTCACCGCCATGGTCTATTGCACAAACACACCCAGGAGGGTCAGTCTGGAGAATAGACTAATCCAAGTGTATGGGACACTTGCACTACATGGGAATAATGTTGCGTTTACGCTGACCACCTAATCATTTGGCCACACCGACTTTCTCCTTTCCTATATAAGCTCATACTACTCTCATCTTACTATTGCTTTCACTGACTTTTTTAAATTCACCGCAGCTAAGGTTTTATTATTTTATTTTTTTAGATTCGTTTTATTTATGTATTGTTTGTTCCTTGAGGCAGGCTCTTTGCCGAAACGTTCGCTGTTTTGTTGCGTCCTGTCATGCTAACTCATAACATGTTTACATGTTTCCCACTTATTAATGTATAAGCCTGATAACAGTCTTACCCCCATTGTGGTCACTAATGTTAAATTTCATCTGGTTACAATTATCGCTCAACACACTGTCATAAGAATAATATAATATAACATTTGTTTTTTATTTGAAATATGTAATACATAAAACATGGATGTTTTGCAACTTTGAACACGAATCTGTTGTTTTGCACACGGACCAATAAATCTTAGAGAGAATTTCGGCTCTTAGCAGTTATGACCTCCTATATCCACTAATGGCTGTCAGCAATTATGATCTCCTATATCCACTAATGACTGTCAGTAGTTAAGACCTCCTATATCCACTAATGGCTGTTTGTAGTTATGACCTCCTATATCCACTAATGGCTGCATTTAATCAACTCTAGAAGCAAGCTTATTGACTCTGTACATCGATTAAAAATGTGTTTGCTTTTCTGATATCAGTGTTGACCCTGCAACATAAAAAAAGGGGGGGGGGGGGTAAAAAAAGAATACTCTAAATGCCAACTGTTGGAAAAATTCAATTTGTTCAAGCAGAATCCGTTGAATTTTGTGTCCACCATTTAATTTTTTTTCCAGCTTTCAGTTTCAACTGCTGAACTGAAAACATCATAAATGTCTATTTTCGGGCATTACATTAACCTTCGTAAAGTCTCCACGAACAGAATAACATCAACTTTTATAAGTGATCTCTATTAACAAAAGACTGGGTGTTTAAAGGTTTAGTGGATGCCCGGCTCAGCTGACCATTGGCTACTGTAGCG
The DNA here is from genome assembly GCA_002072015.1 of Radix auricularia. Taxonomy (NCBI): domain Eukaryota; kingdom Metazoa; phylum Mollusca; class Gastropoda; family Lymnaeidae; genus Radix; species Radix auricularia. The sequence goes on along the minus strand of MUZC01004404.1, from coordinate 915,207 downwards.
AGTCATTAACACGTCACGCATTAGCGCTGGTGCCTTGGAACACAAATGTTGAAAGGAACAAAGGACACACAAAAATCTGTGGAAAATTTTTTACACAAGTTTGACGCACCAGGATTTCTCAATTGTATTAAAAATTAAATCGTTAATTAAACTCTGATAAAATCCCTCAAGGAATAGTCTTCAAATTTACGTTTTTAAACAATTACCATTTTGAAGATCACGTGACTGCAGCATTCAGCTCAATGAATGACACCTAAAAACAACAATGATCAGAGGACAACACGCTAATATAATTAGACTTCAAGGACTAAAGACAAAACATAATTTACAATCAAGTAATGGCCACTAATAGTTTACGGATTTCATTAAGGTAAAATTATCAACAAGTTCCGGTGGCTGATTTTTTAATTGATGCTGTCCAGTCTATCGTCTTGGAAAGGTTGACGATGGACCTCTCAAAGTTAGCGATGCTGGTGAGTGTGGAGACTGTCAGTTTTGTTGAAGACTACATCAACGTGTGGCTCATTCTAGGAGTCTCCACGTGTGGCGGCGTCATCAACTCGATTCATCTGTACTTTACGGACGAATGCAGAGCTATCACACCAGCGTCATTGTTCCTATACGAGCTGTCTGCCCCTGGAACCTTCTCCGATGTCTGTCTGTATGGACCAACAGGAATGCTCTCATAACAGTACGGTGCCACCTGGAGACAGGTCTCCTGGCCGCATCTGGACGCTTCGTCACGATATCCGGTAACGATTCCCTGTCGCTTGTAGCCTACCTGTTCGTTACGAGGTGTCTTTACATGGTCATGCCGACAACAACCAGGTCGATGTTGTCATCCCGAGTGACCCTGGCGATGGTGGTTTTCATCTCAGTTGTCGTGTTCGCTGTACGCTCCGCGACATTTTTGCCTCAACTCATAAAGCAAGAATGCCGCTTGGAACATAACCTAACATTTCATCATTCTCTGCCACACGGTGAACTTATAAATAAACAGATATCACCAAGCATTGTTTTTTTATTATACCACTACTCACGCTCTGCGTACTCTGCACCTCTTGGGTTATGACGGTTCATTTTCTAAAACAATCGGCCGATGCCTCTTTTAAACGAGATCTGCGTAAATGGAACTCTCGATCCGAAATGTCTCGGCGAGAAAAGGGCGTGGCCAAAGTCCTTGTCGTCTTTTCACTCTTCAGCGCTGCCGCAGATTATCTTCTACTCGGCTCAGTTGGTTGTTACAGAGTTTCACTTGTACAGAAAATACAACAACATCTTCGTGTTGACACTGCGGATCTTGACGGCCTTCGACCTGACGAATTCTGCCGCCATGTTTTTTTTTTTTTTTAAAATAAGGCCAGAATTGAGAGCGATTTTCAGATGTCTTCCATAACCTCGTGTAGTCTACTACTTTGTAGCGTAATAGAAATTGATAGTGTAATAACGCGTAAAATGAAATAATTCGGTCTAGTAAGATATCTTGTTTTTGTTTAAAAATTGATGGATCGCCTGGCTTCAAGTGAACAATAATTAGTTACAAACAAAAAATTGTGACATGGGAACAAAATATACTTTTTTTCGCAAAATATGTTAAGCTAAATTTTTAAAAATCTCAATCTATTATATTTTTCCGAAGATGAAAACCCAACAATTAAGATTAAAAGACTTTTTGCAAATTAGTGATGCAAAGGCTGCTAATAATAAAGTCGAATTGGACAAACTTTTTTGCAAAAGAATAAGAAAAATAACCGAAAGCTCAGATTTAAAGTGTTTAATAAATAAATAATTCTCAAAAAAAAAAAAAATATTTATCAAACAAAGCAGGTCAATTTTTGAAATGTGCTTTTATTTTAAAATAGGTTATTTTCTTTTGTTTGCTATTCTAAAGATAGTGTTTTACCTAAACTATTGATCCTCAATCTCGTGCCCCAGCTCTACTATTGTGTTGTACCTATACCAATGCCCAACAATCTCATGCCCCAGTTCTACTAATAGTGTAGTACCAATACCAATGCCCACCAATCTAATTCCCCAGTTCTACTAATAGTGTAGTACCTATACCAATGCCA
>MUZC01004404.1:897435-912961 GCA_002072015.1 Radix auricularia | reverse complement strand
CCCCAGTTCTACTAATAGTGTAGTACCTATACCAATGCCCACCAATCTAATGCCCCAGTTCTACTAATAGTGTAGTACCTATACCAATGCCCACCAATCTAAATCCCCAGTTCTACTAATAGTGCTGTACCTATACCAATGCCCACCAATCTAATGCACCAATTCTATTATAGTGTTGAACCTATACCAATGCCCACCAATCTCATGCCCCAGTTCAACTGGCCGTGTTGTACCTATACCAATGCCCACCAATCTCATGCCCCAGTTCAACTGGCCGAGTTGTACCTATACCAATGCCCACCAATCTCATGCCCCAGTTCAACTGGCCAAGTTGTACCTATACCAATGCCCACCAATCTAATACACCAGTTCTATTATAGTGTTGTACCTATACCAATGCCCACCAATCTCATGCCCCAGTTCAACTGGCCGTGTTGTACCTATACCAATGCCCACCAATCTAATGCCCCAGTTCTATTATAGTGTTGAACCTATACCAATGCCCACCATTCTAATGCCCCAGTTCTACTAATAGTGTTGTACCTATACCAATGCCAACCAATCTCATGCCCCAGTTCAACTGGCCGTGTTGTACCTATACCAATGCCCACCAATCTCATGCCCCAGTTCAACTGGCCGAGTTGTACCTATACCAATGCCCACCAATCTAATGCACCAGTTCTATTATAGTGTTGTACCTATACCAATGCCCACCAATCTCATGCCCCAGTTCAACTGGCCGTGTTGTACCTATACCAATGCCCACCAATCTCATGCCGCAGTTCTACTAATAGTGTTATAATTTTTTCAGTATGCACCAGTATCATGTACTGTAACAACTACGCTGGACAGTTTGGTTTAAAGTTTGACCACCATCGCCCAACAAAGGGAGGCCAGCTCTTGAAACGTCTCCCTGTACTTGGAGCTCATCTTGTAGTACAGTAGAATGTTGACACTGCTGCTCACCGTGCCCAGGAGAAACGCAGCTGCCCAGCTGACCTTATAAACATTAGCGTAGCGGTCAGACGCTCTGAACTCCATCACAAGAATCTGGACTAACGACAGCGTCACCAAGGGAGAGTAGCAGACGATCATCACGCCGGCCACAACAATGACCAGAGAGACGGTCCTTTTCTGCCTGACCGACAACAACTCAATCTGTTTCCTGTCGAAGGTTTTGTCCTCGCGCCATTTCGAGTTCTGCTCAAGCTGACCAATCAAAATGAATGTGAATGTCACCAGGACGACAAGGGAGGTCACCACCAAAACAGCGTGGATAATAAATTCTACGCCTTCGTCAAAATCTTGATTGGGGCCGAAAGCCAGCACGATTGAAGACGTGTTGAACTCCGAGTTGAACTTCCGGTCGACGTACACGGACGAATACACTGGCGCGAGAGCCACGATGTTTACCGAAGCCAGTGTCGCCAGAGACGCAGCCGTTCTGCGCGGCGTCATCATGCGTTTAACCTTCATCGGGAACGCGACGCAGGCGCATCTCTCCGCGGTGATGTAGGCGGTCACCCAGCTGGCTATCCTAAAGATGCAGGCGGCCGGCCACCCGCCAGTCAGGTAGACCACAGCGTTTAGCACGGTGGGCATGTCTCCGTAGAACAACATGAAGATGGTGTGGATGTTCATCCAGAGGACTAGACAGGCCGAGGTGAGATTGCACGCGGACAACGAGAAGAAGCTGACGTACATGGAGCTGCCCAATCCTCGTCTTGCGAAGACGGCCATGTTGATGACGTTGGAGCCCGCGGCGAGGAGCGCAACTCCTGTTCCAAGGACGATGCGAATCACCGTCACTATGACTACCATAGCGTTGTCGCTTAGCAACGCTGACGATGCAAATAGGATTTCTCTGGACCCGTTTTTTGTGAAATGTTCAAGAGATACGCGTTGAGACGTAACACTCCCTCCAATCTCCATTGTAAAAAATGTATTACTGTGTTTTATTGAAAAATGAAAACTCATAAAAGTCATTTGTTACGTACTAATTTGACATGAAGGCATCTGTTGTTGCATAGTTTCAGGCTCTTGAATCTAATACAGAACAGATGTAATCGAATGTAACTTCTATTTTTTTAAATAAGACAATTAAATAATGTCAATAGATGTCAAAGGTATATGTTTTTTCTAGAGTTGTTACGGAACAATACCTTATATTAAAACAAATTTTCAAAGGTCTTTGTGTCTTTTAAAAAAAAATTTCTATACCGTTAGTTAGCTGGAAATCCAATCCTTTAGGGTATATAGGATTTGTTAATATTATTGAAATAGAAAACTATGAAAGTAGATGAATATTGAAATGTAAATCGTTTTCTCACCATTGTGTTTCTCGAAGTGGGAAACAATTATAACACATATGGTCACGTATTTCATTTTAATTATGAATGAATTGTAAGGCCTTGAAAAAACTTAAGGACTGATCAATGACGTTGACTTTTCTAACAAATGTATTTTGGCATTTAATTAAGCATTATCGTATAACAAAATCTATCTACACGTGTGTGTCTAGGAACTGTGATACTACTTCACTGACGTTGTCCACAGTCACATCCCTTAGCCATTCAAACAATGGAATTTATTTATACAGTTATAAGAAAATCAGCTTTGAAAAACATTTAAATATATATTTTTCTTTTTTCCAAATCAATGTCGATGGTCAAAAAAAATAAACAAATAAAAATAAAATAAAAAAAATATTTTATTAAAAAAAAGCCAAAATCAAAACAGTGATAAGCAAGAGATATTAACTTTTTCGAGAGATATTACTGATGCGAAAGAAATGTCAACTTAGATATTATGTTGATCTGTCAAGTTGATGTTAAATATTTCAAAATTGAAGATGAAAAATTGTAAAGCTAAGGTATGAGATATTTATTGAATAATCTCTGGGATTATTTTTGTGGATATTGTACAATCTCTTGCCTCATCACAAAGAGTAAATACGTTTCATTCTTCTTCTTAGCGGAAATCTTTGAAGAAATTCGCAATTCGGGTGCTTATTCCATGAAGTGGTTGGAGAGCAACCACGAAACATTGCCTTCAGACAAGATCTAACAATTTACTCAATGCGATGTTTAGGGAAAACGATACCCGCCAAGTTTAATGGCGGTGTAGTCAAGAAATTGGACACAATAGAAAAATTACGAAGCGTCTCAAGTGAGATAATTTGGTCATGATGGTTTAGTTCTCCACGACTAGAGAGTATATTAAATCTTTTTGTGGGATCGAGCTGCTCAAACGATAGAGAGCTCTTGCCAATAAAACTGACAATTAAGGGAGTGCACTCCAGTTTATTTTTTAAAAACTCTCCTCAGAAGACATCACAATGTGTCTTTGCCTTGTAGATAATCGATAGCAATGAATATCAAAAGTGATGATCGATAACGCTTTGAGCAGGCCAAGCACAGTTAACCTCCCATAACAACATCTATTAAAAGCTACAACGTGTTGCAGTAGCTACGGTCATATCTTCCAACAGAACATTAGGTTGTCAACTTGTGAGCACCTCATTCAGTATCATCTTGTAGCTTCAACAGTTCAGGGTTTTTCTTCAGTTTAAAGTTAACGTTAGGGCTCAAAATAGTATGTAACACATAATGTAAATTTAACTTAAATTCCTGTACGTATTTATTAGTTCTGAGCAAGGCTGTAGGCTGGAGTACTACGCCATTTAGATGAACAAAATAAATAAATGAAGGCATTAACTGAAACGTTTACTTTGATTTTAGTCCATTCATATACATTTAATTTCTGCTTTTAAATAAAAAATTGGTTTGTGCATCTCGTGTTTAAGGGAAACAGGAGGAAATCCCTTGGCGTGTGCTCCTTTGAATCAGTGGCACACAAAAACTGTGAAACAGCTAACCGAGGTTTTTGAAAAAATGTGAAAATAAAATTTAAAATTGTAGGAATATGCGAAGACTTTTTTATTTGAAAGAATATTTTAACAGCAGATCACATTCGACATTCCAGGGCAGAAAAGATAGCTCTAGCGCTAAAAAAGAAACCATTCATTCATTCATACAAACCATGGATTCCAGCTATCTTGTATTTACCTATAAATGCATAATTTTAAACATAAATCTGAGAAATGTATTCTGGGAAAAATCAATATGTACCACCTTTGCATCTTTGTTACACTTCTGTGGTAATGCTCTGTGTATTTCCTATTAGTCCCCGCGGAATGTAATTCCTATTACTCCCTATATCATTTAATTTAGTTTCTATAGCTCTCTAAGTATCTGTGTACTAATTCTGGAATACGTGAAAATGGTTTGTTTAGGTATAGGTAATAGCTAACATCTATTTCTTAGGCAGCATTCAAAAATTTTCTTCAAGGTCCGCCTGTACTTGGTGCTCATCATGTAATAGAAAACGATGTTGGTGCTGGAGCTGATGGCACCAAGCAGAAACGCAAAGGACCAGCAGGCGTTGAACAAATTGGCCTGTCTTCCCGCCACGCTGAAGTCTGGCGCGAACGAAGACCCCAGGGATATGCTGACGATCGGAGTGTAGCATACGATGAGCAGAATGGCCACAGAAATGACCAGCGTGACCGCCCTCTTGTCACGGGTGGAGATCGCCTCGTTCTGTTTTGAGTTCGCGAGCGAGCTCTGGCGCCAGTTGGAGCGTTGCCTCAACTGGAGAATTAAAACAAATGTGAACGTCGCCAAAGCAACAAGGGAGGTCACCGCCAGAGCCGCGTGAAATGTAAAAACTAACCCTTTGGTTTCAGCACGGTTACTCCTGAAAGCGAGGCCGAGAACCGTACGATTCTTCTCTGGGCTATAAACCCAATCGTAATAAACAGAGGCGTATTCAGGAACGAGGGCTAAGACATTGACCACGGTGATGGCGGTTATAATGAGAACAGTTCTCAGTGGCGTCACTATGTTTTTGATCTTGATTGGGAACGCCACGCAGATGCACCGCTCCGCCGCGATGTACGCTGTCAGCCAGCTGGTCATTCTGAGCGCGCAGCCGGACGGCCAGCCGCCGGTGAGGTACACGATGTCGTTTGAAATATTGTAGAAATCCAGGTACTCGACGATGATGGTGTTGCAGAAGTTCATCCACAGCAGGGCCGCAACGGAGAAGAGGTTTGACAGGGAGAGGGAGAAAAAGCTGATGTTCATGGAGTTCCCGAGGCCCTGGCGATAGAAGACGACACTGTTGGTCACGTTGGAAGCGATGCCGAACAGGACGACAATGATGGCCAGCACCCGACAGTTGATGAAGACAAAGAGGACTTTGACCGAGGAGCCCAGAATCTCCGGGGCCATGTTTTGTCCCATTGCCATGGTTGCAACTGTCAAAGTCATGAATGGTTCATTACTATATAAGGATTCAAAGTCGGGCCGCAATTTAATTTTTTTAGCACATTGAGTGAAATTCCACCAGCATTTAGTGTTAATTTGAAAAATCAAACGCTTAAATTTCGAAGAATGATAAGCTAAAATAGCCCGCTGACAGTGATACTACATGATAATATTTTCATTTCAAATTTGTGTACTTCATTTTTTATCTAGTAACAGAAATTGTACTATTGGAATAGACGAAGTGTTCAGACTCAATTTTAAGACTTATTTTCATTTCTCCTCCTTCGTTGTACATAAAAGCAGTGCTCGGCGGCACACAGGGTAATATCAGGAGAATAAACACATGGAAAATTATAATGTTAAATTTACATTTTAAAAAAGAAAGTATTCACGAGTTCGCAATAATTTATAAAGGAGCATAAAAGTTGGTTATCTTTAAGGCCATACCTCAACATCTATAATTATCAATAATAGTTACTTTTAAAGAGCATTGTAAATAAATGCTACAAAAAAAACCCCACACACACTTATAAGTAGTTTTAATTATATTATCTCTATCTTCTTTTCAAACTCAAAGATAATTGATAATTGTTAACTAGACTTTCAGATAAATTATCCCCTAATCTCGGATTGACTGTCTCAAAATCCAACTCCAATCATTGGCTCAGTGTTTACCAATAATATCCGTTAATTAGATCTGTACTTTCCGTTCACCAAACAATAACCGCATCGACTGATAACACACCCGGTGTTTAGCTACGTAATAACCAGTTATACAAAACATCTTTTCCCTCAGCAGGAGGCAACTAACACAAAAGAGAAGAAACTTTTTATTGATTTCCGTCAGTAAGTTAGGACTGATCAATCTCCTGGGGGCACGAAGTTACAAACATTGATCTTTTTTTTTTAATTTAAAAGAACATTGAAAATAAAACTATGGGGGCGTTATATTAAGTAATTCAAATTACAATCAATTTTACTCTCTAATGACATCCTTTCTGTATACCGACGGTAAGAAATTATTGATACCTTTAATAAAGTCTAAATATTTTAGGGCCGTCCATAAAGTTCGTCCCGCTGTTTTTGACCATTCTTAATTCCCCACTCACCCCTGCCATGAACTGTCACAAATTTTGGACCACCCCCCCCNNNCCCCCCCCCCCCCCCCCGAAAAGTTCGTCACACTTTCGATCAAGATGTTGATATAAACAGAATAATTACATTTTAATATAAAACACCGTTACGTTACACCTGGCCGGAACCCCTCCCCCTGTCACAAACAGTCACATTTACTTACATCCCCTCCCCATCTGGAGCGTGTTGTACTTTATAGATGGCGCTATATTCCGTATTTATGATTTTAGTGTAGAGGGGGTTTTGAAGAATCCCGATATTCAACACATTAATGAGAAAGAAAAAATATGTGTGTGTACGTGTGTGACCAGAATAACTTGAATTCTGTTTCAATTTGCGGGACGAAATTTCACATGTAAGTATAAGATACTATGCATAGTTTTCTATAAACTTTTAAGGATTTCCGGTACACAGAAGTGGTACTCTACACTATTTCCGGTTTCTTAAAAGCCTTCAGATTATCATATTCTCATAAAGTAGCAGAAGACCCATTACGATTATGCGGGGGGAAAATCAGCGCTTTATTTTTAATTTTATAATAACGGTAACATATGTCCGGACTGTTCATAAGTTAAATGATAATTTTGATTAACTTACATTCTATAATGGATCAATCCCAAAACAAAGCTGACACCACATTTATTAAATATGTGTACAATTGTGAAAATATCATTTATAAATACATTCCGTAGATCAGGAAGCAATACTAAAAAATTCTACCATCATTTAGATAATTATTATGTGTAGGTTCATACTTGTAAAAATGGCGTATCAAAGGACTTAGACAACGCAGAGGAAAGATGAAAATGAAAAACGTTATGCTATTTTAAACAAGGTTATGTATAGGCCTGTGAGGTCTTTAGATAACCTATTTAAAAAGCACATTTTATTTTTGCTAAAAGCCTGTTTGCTATTTCACCAATGTCGTGTTATCAAAAATTATTCATCATTGTTTTAATGAATGCAATCGAGATGGAAACGCATCTTATTTTAGAGAGAGATGGGAGCTGTACATAACATTATAACTGTGTTGTCTCATCGTCTATCAAAGTTGGATTGGGAAAATCCGATATTAACCAAATTTTAACACTGATTAAATCAAAATAATTCTCTTGACCATACTTCTTAAAAGTTTATTTTTAACTATATTTTTTAAAACTGGAAATTTCAAAACCTAACCAAAAATAATCATCTCAGCTCCGCCCCAACCACCTAGGAAGATGTCCCCTTCCCCCACATCTCCTATGGAAGCAGCTTAAAATGTTATGTATGGCATTACCAACTCCGGAAGTGTATACGCTAAGAAACTCGCTCTCTCATTTCAGAGATGAAACGACATAATCAAAGAAAGGAGACACGGAGAAGTCCACACAGCCATCACCCATGTTTAATTTGTTATGTTTCCCACCCTGTCACTTATCGTCGTACCCTTCATACTCATATTTCACTCCACGGGGAGGTCACTCACCTCACCATGCTTTTTAAAGTTCCTAACACGTTGAAATTTACTTGTCTGTTGTCTTGAACACTGTTTAATTGCATCATCAAAGTTTTGGGGGGGAAAAAATTGTAAGGCGTTCAGCCAAAATAAAATGTAAATGTAAATAATATTTTAAAAATAAACGCTATGTGCGAAAAAGGACTGCAGCGGAGATCGATGAGAGAAGTTTGAGGTTTCCGCCGCAAACCCCTTTTTTAAAATAAAAAATAAATTTTGGTTTATCTATGTCCTTGGCTTTTAAAAACCCTTTCACGACTTTCCTGTAGTGACATCAGCCTCTAAGGGCAAAACAGCAAGCAGGCCGAAAATTTTTCTTCCCAGTCTCTTAGATTTCCTAGTCTCCTACAGTCTGTCAAAAGTTTTTTCTCCCCCCCCCTTCTTTCTCATGCTTTCCCCCTATTTTTTTCACTTCCTCCCTTCTCTACTGCTTATTCTTCAAGTAACAGTTTATAATGCTCCAACTAGCATGATTTAATATTCTCGAAAAGCTTAAACTAACCTCATTATTGTAACCAAATGCAAGAAATTCGATATTTTAAAAGACCAGCAAGCTTTATTCTGCAAAATTAATAATCTAATTAAGTCAACACAGTAACTTAAAACCATATAGAAAAAATAACAAAAGTCTCATTGGCTTAGATTACGAATTTATATGATACATTTATAGTTGTTAATTCGAAGCTCTAAAGATGCATTTATTCAAGAATTTTCAGATGAAACCAATAATTTTGTCATTGTAATTTACTGATTCTTAAATCAGATGTTTTGTATGTGTATTATGCGGCAGAGTTGATCTTTGAAAGACATCGAAAGTAAATCTTTGCCTCAGTGTTTCCAAAATATGGGTATGAGGTTGAATGGAATTCACATATCAGGGAAACGATGGAATATATGCTCACTTAATTTGAACCTACAGAATATATATAGGCAGAGGTATTCTACACACATTGATTATTTTACGTAGAGATGAATCTCAACAGATCTATTTATATTTTTGTAAAAATTTTACAATAAACCATTGAGCAAAGGATTTTTGGCATGTTAAAAAGAACAATGACGCAAACCATTCTTACGATGGCGTCACCAGTCTCACCAGTCTCGGATATGACGTCGATAACGTAAGGCTCGCAAGTACCGTCACTCAAGTGAGTCGTTTTTTTTATTCAGGCGGGATCACTCTCCAATCAAACTGTATGAGCCGACACGACGCCCCTGGAAGAAGACAAAGAGGCCGCCTATGGCCACCAAGCACGAGCCGGCCACGCTGAGGAAAAAGGAGTATCCCAGGTCAACGTTTGGTAGGTCCGGCATGACCTTTGCCCCCCAGGTGCTCAGGCAGACGACCGTCAGGAGTGCTGTTGCGAGGAGGAAGAAAAGGATAAAGGTTAGTGACGACAAGGAGTTCTGTTGCGAGAAGGAAGAAAAGGATAAAGGTTAGTAACGACAAGGCGCGCTGTTGCGAGAAGAAAGAAAAGGATAAAGGTTAGTAACGACAAGGAGTGCTGTTGCGAGAAGAATGAAAAGGATAAAGGTTAGTAACGATAAGGAGTGCTGTTGTGAGGAGGGAGAAAAGGATAAAGGTTAGTAATGACAGTAACGTCACAATTGTTTGGTGTCCATCTAAAGAAATATCAAAACTAATCGTAACTTTTTGTTAAGATCTAAAAAAAGTGTTCCTAATATTTCACTCACTACCTATGTCTAACACCATTTTATATTTTGGCCTTTTATTGTATCATTGTCTATCAGAATGGCTTTGTAACCCAGCATTGCATTGTTATTCTGAAAGCTAGAGTAAACTATAACATAATACATTGCCAACTGTCATGTATTATCATGTCAACTAGCGTATTACCATGTCAACTAGCGTATTATCATGTCAACTAGCGCATTACAATTTCAACTAGCATATTACCATGTGATCTAGTATGTGATTGTAATCTTATATGCTATTCTCCTTGTACGGTACGCTCATCTAGATCAGGTTTCACCAAACAACGGCCAGTTCAACGGAAGTTCTTGTATTTGCTTGATAAAAATCCAGGACACGAATACTGATATTCAACTAAATTTAATTATGTTGAGAATTTTTCAAAGCCCTTGGCACTTTAGAATAAGAATACCTCATTTCACAAATAAATCAGGCTATGGACAATTTAATTGATATTTTTGTCTTGAGTAAGGAAATTTGCCTCGGGTTACGCAGAAAGGCAACAAATTCAGGAGCAACAGTAGAGATTTTGTACGTTTAAAACAGAAGATCGCGCCCGGTAGAAACGAGCGCCACGCAGTAAGAACATCACTTGTCGATAGCCTAAGTTTATAAACGGGGTCAATGTGTTCTTGTTACGTCTGTAGTTTTTTTTCCTTGTTAACATCATGTACACGAATAATTTTTATACATGAAAGTGGTCATCGTGTGTGAGCGCAACATGCAATCAACAACATACTTAAATAACTTTTCAAGTGGTTGTTTTTGCTCGCTATGTCCTGTACGCTACTTATCCCTAAGTTTTACACAATTTATTTTTGATTTTTTGAAAAAATTGGTCTTTGTATCTCTTTTCCCAGAAACTTTGTTCTGGCGTGTAAGTATTTTACTGATCGCTTTGTGACCAAAAATAATCCTTTGCCCATTTGCCGAGCCGCCGTGATGAAAAGAAAAGTTTGGTGACCCTTGGTCTTGTTGTTAGTATGAAATGATATTGAAAACATCTTACCACCAGCTATTCCAAAAATTAAGGCCATGACGTTGAGTACTTTATGGGGACTTCTCCTCAGCATGGGAAGAATCAGGAACAACAGAGACGATAGGAAGGCCGCACAGCTGGCTATCACACCCAAGATGGCAAACGCTTCACATACTTTAAAAGCATCTAAAGAGGATAAATTATTAGATTAAATAAATAAATATAAACATACACATACTCCCCTTCCCCACACACCCAAACACACACATACTCAATTACACACACACACACACACACACACGCACATATTATTATCTACTATAATATCAAGCTCGTTCTATTACACGGTTGATTATATTGATTATAACATCATGCGGCTTGCTTAACTGTTTATTAATTATATACATTTTAATTGTTAGATATTATAATTTAAATTCATTCTCCACACATTTTCATTTTAAAAAAGACACTAAACTATATTAATATTAGCAATTAATTTGTGGAAGAGGATGGTATTCGCTTCTTACTATAATTAGAAATGAAAATGTATCAAAATATTTAAAAAAAATGTTAGGAAATTTAAATTATATAAAAGTAGAATTTCCAGAATATAAGGAACGTTGCATAAATTTTTTAAGTGGGTGGAAAAACGATTTTAAAAAAAGAATTAATGCGCCAATCGGGTAAAACCCTATCAATTATCAGACATAAAAAATGAGGTTTTTGAGAAGCTGGGGTTAAATAGCAAAATGAAGAATTTAATGACATTAATGTAATTACAGCTAAACCTAATCTAATGTTTCGGTTAACAATAACAAAACGAAACAAATAACACACAGCCGACTAACATTACGAACCACAGCTGCGCTGACCTGTTTTTGAGCCCTCCGATATGTCAAAACAATCGCCCTGGATACACAATTTCCAAAGTCCGTTATGAATGCTGCCGACGACCGCCCAGTCCGGGGTGGCCACCCCCACCACGTCCAGCACCGTGCCAATGCCCAGGATGACCAGCCCCACGGGGTAGCAGGACGCTATGCCTCCTGGCAGCATCTTCAACAAAGCGAGGAATCAAACAACGAACTGAGACTTACACCGCTGGTATATAATCAGCTTCCGTCAGCTGTAGCGGTGAGGGGGGATGAAGTGGTCCTCAAACTATATTTAATACAGAGACACATGTTTTCTATTAAATTATGTCTCAGCTCTGCATTTAAAATTAAGAGAGCAAATACTTAAACCTCTGATACAACACTTTATCTACTAATTACAAGAAATCAATTTTTTAAAATTTATGAATTTCAATTAAAAAAAAATAAGTTCACAATATTTTGAGAACCAATGGCCAACTAAAGTTAATGAAGGAATTGTCAATATCTATGTGTCATTGGAATGTAACCTAATTATTTGACGTAATCATTTGGTCTAAAAATAGAAACTGACAATGTTTATCAACGAAGATAAACATACACACTAAAACCTGTCCATCAGTTTATCAGAGTTTGGACTGGCCTGCTTATTGCCAGTTTAGTTGTCAATCCGAGATGGGACAGTCTTGCATATAATAATTATATATTTTTTTTATCCGTGGGTGGACTGTCTTTCACATAATCTGTGCAGTGGTTTATCTGAGAGGTGTGACTTTCTTGCAAATGGCAAGTTGAGACGTTTATCAGAGAGTTGTAGCTGTCTTACATATGGCCTGTTTAAGAAGTTTATCACAGAGCTTGAACCGGTGTAACTGGCCAGATTAACCCCCTGACCAGAATATACCCGGGTATAATCTGGCCTAGGCCAGAATATACCCCCGGGGTTAAACTGGCCTAGGCCAGAATATACCCCCTCAGGCCAGAATATACCCCTTTAACAACATGGGAATATATAGTAAAAAATGATGAATCAATTTTTAGACTTTCTCTTCATGTTTTAGCTCTGTTAGAGAAATCAAACTATTTTCTTAAGTAGCAAAATTGTTTTAATTAAAATAAAATAATAATTATAAAATATTTTACGATAAATGAAAGGAGCATTAGATACATTTTATTTGAAAAGGATGATTTCGTGGTCTCGTTTTTAAAATATCAAATCTTATAGATCTATAATTTTTACGATAAAATATCAATGCAAATATATTGGAATCAGCATTTTTCTTTTCTTTTAAAAAAAAATATTTGATTTTACATTTATTAACTTAAGCAAGCACTAAAGGATTATTTTAAAACAATAATTTGAGAGTCGTTAAGTTGTTGGTTTTTCAAACCCGTGCAAACACTTAGGATTCCTTACGCGTATCATATCTTAACATTTAAAGACACTTATTTAATCTTATCTATAACAGACGCTCCTTCTATACAGAAGATTATTGTGTCCTACGTTTATCTATGGTTTGTATCTAGTCCTGCACTCTTATTAGTATTATTAGAGTTTGAAATGATAATAAAGTGTTGGCTTTCCTGGTTTTTACTCAGGCAACCCATACCACGACCGAATACCGGACTGTAAGAAAGAAAACTTGTATGTGTTTGTTCTTGCATATGGAATAAGAAAAGTTTTTTTTTTATTCTCATGTCTATCTAATGGGTTGTATTAAATTTTCTCTGTGTTGTATTTCTAAATTATAATTAATCGCTTTATGTATAATTACTAATTTACTCTTGGTTCTTCTATCCTCTAGTGTTTTAAGGTTTAATGATTTAACTAATGGTGGTACTCTTGTGAGTTTTGAATATTATCCAGTAATGAATCTGGCAGCTCTTTTTTGGATTTGTTCTAACTTATCAATGTTTTCTTTGGTGGATGGGTCCCATACAGTAGATGCATATTCTAGTATAAGTCTCACCAGGGTGAGGTAGCATTTTAGTTTAATATCTTTATTACATTTGTTAAAGTTTCTTTTTATAAAACCTAAGGTTTTGTTTGATTTTTTGATATTTTCACTTACGTGGGGATTCTATGATAGTTTCTCATTTATTATGACTCTTAAGTATTTTGCATCTTTAGCTTGGGTTTGTTCTTTTCCATGAATGAAATATTTTGAATTTACATGTATTTGTTTCTTTTTCTTTGTTACTCTTAGCATTTGACACGTTTCTGGGTGGAATGACATACTCCTGTTAGTTTCTCATTTTATTAATACACCTAATTCTTTTTATAAAATTTTGCTATCTTGTTCTGATTTAATTGTTCTATATATTATACAATCTTCAGCAAATAATCTAAGTTTTGTTCCTGTTGAGATGTTGGGTAAATCATTTATATAAATTAAAAATAGTAAGAGACCTAGTACAGTTCCTTGTGGAACTCCCAAGGTAACCTTTAATGGTGCAGATTTAGATTCATTAATTATTACAGTTTCCTCCCTACCCATATGGAAGTCTTGGATCCAGGAATGTAAGGGACCCGATATTCCAAAGAATTTAAGTTTTTTAAGTAAACTAAGGTGGTGAACTTTGTAAAATGTCTTTGAGAAGTCTAGTTATATTGTATCTATTTGATTATTATTGTCTATGCCTTTTGATAGTTCATCTATTAGACCTAATAATTGTGTTTCACGTGATCTGTTTTTTCTAAAGCCATGTTGGTGTGGGCATAAGGCATTATATTTGTCAAGGTGATCAATTATTCTACTATATATTATGTGTTCTAGTAATTTACAGGTGATATTAGTAAGTGATACAGGTCTGTAATTACCGGGGTTTGATTTTTCACTTTTCTTAAAGTGTGGAGTTACGTTGGCTAATTTCCGATCTTGGGGCACTTTGCCCTGGTTTAGAGAGGCTTGAAAAAGAACTAAAAGGATTGGGGACAGTTCATTTCTTAATTCTTTTAGTAACTTGGCAGGCAATTCATCTGGGCCAGTATCTTTGTTTATTTAAAAGTTTTTAGGAGTGAATGTATACCTATCTCATCTACAGTTATGTTACCTATTTCTTCCATTTTATTTAATTTATTTACTGATGATTATTACGTCCTATACATATAATTGGTTAATGTCTAGTCTTGCATTTTTATCAGAATTTTAATGTTGATAAAATGGTGGTTTTCTCAGTCAATGCATTCCATATTTTGATTCAATAAGTCATGTTGTTCTTATGTAATACCAGTGTTTATGTGTTGAATTACTTTACTTTACCTCTGAGGAGGATGTGATTGTCCTCTGTTCCTGTCAGAATATAACTTATGACCCTGAAGTAACCGCCCTTTCCACTATATCCTTTAATATGCAAGTTTCGGTTGTTCAATATCTCGAGTGGGGCCATAAAATACAAACTCTTCAAAAGTGAGGCCAAGAGTTGTTCTAAGACGCTTTATTCTTGAAATTTTTAGTGGGTTAAAAGTAATACAGGTAAAAATGAATTGCAATGATTTTAAAAATATAATTAATTTACTTTACTGGAACAAAGGTTTCTTTTGAAATTCTTAAGACGCGCGAAAGTAAACCGAGCGTCAGATAAAGGTTCGGAAATACGACAAGCAACATCGGGGAAGTCAAACGATGTTTCTCACACTTTTAGTCTTGTCATATTTTGGTATTTTGGAGATCAGCCTATATTTAGATATTTTTTTAAAGAGTGGGGATGGGGGGAGGCGCTATATGCCATGTTCATTATTTCAAAAACAAAATGAATATGGGCCTAAACTGTTGTTGCCAGTAATTTATGAGAGGAAAAAACAAACAAACAAAACTTTCATGCATAATATTATTCAAATTTAAAAAAAAAAATATGTATCGCCATTCTCAAAATAATTAAACATAATGATTTGATTAATAAGCGAGGTCCACGAAATAAAGTTTTGCAAGCGTTTGAAAATCTACAACTATAGTCTATATCTCGCTTAAATTATTTATTTTTCTATAATCAATTTAT
>MUZC01004404.1:848220-895124 GCA_002072015.1 Radix auricularia | reverse complement strand
TTTAAAGAAACGCGAATTGCAGAAAATAAAAATATGGCAGGCGAACTTTGTAGAGATAAAAGGGCTAATGATCCAACTAACAGTTTTAAATCTGAAACGTACTTCACTATCTTGGATACACTACTAAAATAAATAGATTATCGATTAAATGACTTTAGGGGCACAGCTATTTATTTCTATTGTATTGATCCATCACAAATGTTGGAAGAAAATACAGATCCTCTTCGAAGTTTATGCAAAATTTACAAACACATGAAGAAGCATTCTTGAATATTATACCTTTAAAAATTTGCATGCATCACAACGTCCATCACTATCTAGTGAGCTACAACTTACAGAGTTTCTACCATTCTTGATTGAAAAATAAATGGCACCAGGTCTCTCTTGTTTGTCAATATTCTATAAATATTTACTTGAATCTTCCTGTTATCAATGATTGAAAATCATCAAAAATTATTTGCGCTCAACAATGACAAACGAACGTCTGTCTGGATTGGCATTAATTTAGGTGAGAACGTTGACTTTGAATCAATTTCGCTCCACGTAGAAAGGAATTTAAATATGGCCCAGGGCTCTATATAAATTCGTATAAACTAAGTTTCTTTCTTAGATCAATAAATATACTACTGAAATAAATATACGTTACTATTTTGTAAACATATATGTTTATATTGTTTCTTCTGTTTGACTTGTTTTTTAATTAGGAAATTTTACTAAATTAGTAGGCTAATAATTAGTATTGAAAACGGCTGCGGATATTAACGATTAATTTCTCGACTAATCCTTAAAAATTTTAAGGATTAAATTATTTTTAACAATTAATCGACCCATCACTTAAAAATAATTTTAAGTCAAAAAGTCAACAAAAATTTTAAAAAATAAAATGTGGCTGATAAATAATTTCCTGAAGATTACACGAACATTTTGGTAATGGCAGTAATAGAGTTTGACTCTGAAACAGAAATGACGACAGCTCATCTGATGAATTTCTGCGTTACAAAATGGAGATGGAAGTTCTTGAATCCATTAATCCTGTACAATGGTGGAAAATTAATGAACACTGATATCCGATTCCTTGCCAAGACCGTTTTGAGCATACCAGTTTAAGTTTTCTCAGTTCCATTTGAATGATTATTCAGCTCGGCTGGTTATATTGTCAATTAGATCCGCTCATCACTTGAACCAATTAATGTCAACACACTTGTCTTTTTGCGTAGTTGGTGAAAAGTTGATATATAAAGGAGACATGCCAGTGTTATTTAGATTTTCAAAAAGAACGTGAAATGAGTGTTACTTATGACATCATAAATTAAAATTTTTGGCTTTAATCGAAATTAACGATTAATTAATCGTTAATTTTTCAAAAGTTAACAATTAAATTTAAATTAATCGTTAACAGCTCTAGTATTTACCAAGTGCTCTGATATTAGTAAAATTTTGTGGCGCCCCCTTGAAATTCTCCTGGCCCCCCCACGCACGCAAAGCTAAATCCGCCACTGTCTACAACGGTGGTTGTGTGGAAGAGAGATTTTAACATACCAGTGAGTAGGAATATAGATGGGGGTAGATTCTTTATCTGTCATGAAGTTATGCTATAAGTGGGCAGCGAAATGGTGTGTTACAGCATAGCACAATTACTAAGAGTTCAAAAAGCGTACACAAACACAGTACACAGACAGCCGGACACTGTCACGGCTGACCATTTTTTCTTCATAACTCTGTGGTGGGGTATGTGGCGGTTGTGTTTTCAGTAGTCCGTAAATGGAGTGGGTGGAGAATTAACACAGATGAGTTGTTTTTAATAAAGTGAATGTTTTTTTCCCTACGTTTGTTGGTTTCCTGTAATTTGTATGAAGCAAGCGGCGATAAAGGATATTCCCATTAGTTATCCTCTGATATTTATGTATAAAGTAGTGATTGTATGAACCTTGTGAAACGCTGAGTGATGTACCTATAGGGAGGTTCATAATATGGCGAAATCTGTTAATAGAACTATATATCTAAATTTATCTTTTTTAAGCATACAAAATTAATAAAAGATACGAGTCAATACGTGAATGTAGGTAGAATGTATTGAGCATGATTGATCTTATCGGTAATGTTTAATTCTTCGTTAATTTAAGACAGCTTATTGGATTTGCAAAATATAAAACAATTTCGTAATTGTACTAAGCCAACAATTTTGAGAACATAGTGATTAGACTGTATATTATGCCTCATAACATTGTTCCGCTAAAATGTAATCTAAAAAATAGGACATAACGAAATGAGCTATGAAGTTTTCCGGTTTTAGAAATGAAGAACCCTAATAGTGCACTTGAGACAGACACAGTCACACACACATGTACTCGCGCATAAGGACATATACATGACACAGATAAGTAGGCGCACATATATGTACGCAAGCACACCGGTAAACACACACATGTAGTAGCCCGTACACATGTACGCACACTCATGGGCACGCACACATCTGCGCATACACACTATCATGTGCGTTTAATCATACCCAATAGCACATACATGTATACATAACCATTGGCACACACTTTTACATATACCCACAAGCACACACAAATACACATATTCACTAGCACACATTTACATATACCCACTGGCACACACAACTACACGTAACACTAGCAAAAACATGTACACATATACACTAGCAAACACATTAACACATAACAATTAGCACACACATTTACACATACACACTAGTACACACATGTACACATACCTTCTAACACACACTTTTACACATACACACAAGCACACACATTTACACATACCTACTAGTACACACATGTACACATACCCACTAGCACACACATGTACACATATCCATTAGCACACACACATGTACACATTCCCACTAGCACATACATGTACACATACCCTCTAGCACACACGTGTACACATATCCACTAGTACACGCATGTACACATATCTACTAGCACACACATGTACACATACATACTAGCACATACATATACACATGCACACACATGTACACATACCCACTAGCACACACATGTACACATACCCACTAGCACATACATGTACACATACATACTTGCACACACATGTACGTATACCCAATGAACACATGCACAATACCTTCAAGCACACACATGTACATATACGCACTAGCACACAAATGTATACATACCCACTCGCACGCAGATGTACACATAATGACTACCAAAACATCTAAGCATGTACCCAGGCACATACATGTACACAAACACACTATCACACACACATTTACTCATACATCAAGACACTTTGACACATACACGATGTCATGAACGATAAGCATAAGCTATAACACAGATATACATATACCCCCTAGCACACACATGTACACATAGCCACAAAAACACACATATATACATAATCACTAGCATAAATGTACGTAATTCCACTAGTATACACAATTACACATACACACTACCACACCTATGTACACATATCCACTGGAACACACATGTACACATACACACTAGCATACATTACGTTATCCCACTATCACGCACATGTACACATACACATTAGCACACATGTACATATACACACTAGCACACATGTACACATACACTCTAGCACACACATGTATACGTACCCACTAACAAACATGAACGCATACTCACTAGCACACACACTTAAGCATGTACACGGGGACCCCCATGTACGCAAGCATTAGAGCACACACTTATTTACGCATACATCCGTCCATAAAAGCGAGTCCCACACCCACCCCTCCCGGCCGTCACGAAAGTGAGTGACCAATTACCCCCCACCCCTATACCCCACACCCCGTAACCCCCGCCCAGAGAGTTGTCCGAAACTGGTGTGATGTGAAGGAAGGTTGTGCCTATAAGACGAATGAACTCATTGACTGTAAACAAACCCCATTGACCAGGAAGTAAGATAACTTATCTATTGCAGACGCTCCTTATAAACAAAAGATTATTGGGTCCTAAACACATCCATGGTTTGTGCTTGTCCTTATTAGAGTTTTAAAAATTGATACAGTGTTGTTTTCCTGGTTTCTTCAGGCAACCCATTTCCCGCCCAAATTCCGGACGGGAAGAACGAAAATATGCATGTGTTTGTTTTTTAATTGTATTAAGTTAACTTTGTGTTGTATTTCTAAAGTAGAATTGTTTGTTTTACTCTTGGTTCTTCTATCCTCTAGGCATTTAAGGTTTAATGATTTAACTAATGGTGTTATAATTGTCAGTTTTGAATATTCTCCAGTAATGAATCTGGCAGCTCTTTGTTGAATTGTTTCTAGTTCATCAATGTTTTCTTTGGTGGGTGGGTCCCATACAGAAGAAGCGTATTCTAGTATAGGTCTCACCATGTTGAGGTAGCTTTTTCCTTTTAGATTTGTAAAATTTTCTTTTTGTAAAGCCTGAGGCTTTGTTTGATTTTTACATAACTTCATTAATATTGCAATTCCAAATTAGTTTCTTATTTATTATTACCCCTAAATCCTAAGTATTTCCCATCGTTAATTTGGGTTAGTTCTTTTCCATTAATGACATATTTTGAATTTATTTGTTTCTTTTCTTAGTTATTCTTAACAGTTGACACTTTTCTGGGTGAAAAGACATACTTCTAGTTAGTTTCCCATTTTATCAATTCATTCAAATCCTTTAGTAAAATTTTTCTACCTTGTTCTGATTTAACTATTCCATAGATTATACAATCATCAGCAAATAACCTAACTTTTGTTCCCGTTGAGATGTTATTGAGTAAATAATTTATATAAATTAAAAAATAGTAAGGGACCTAGGACAGTTCCTTGTGGAATTCCTGAGTTAACCTTTATTGGTGTAGATTTAGATCCATTAATTATTACAGTTTGCTCTCTACCCTAAAGGAAATCTTGGATCCAGCGTTATAAGTGTCCTGAGATTCCAACGTTGTTAAGTTTTATTATTTTTAGTAAACTGAGGTGGAGAACTTAGTCATATGCTTTTGATAAGGCTAGTAAAATTGAATCTATTTGATTATTATTGTTTAAGCCTTTTGACAGATCATCTATAAAACCTATTACTTATGTTTCACATGGTGTGTTTTTTCTAAAGCCGTGTTGTTATGGGCATAGGGCATTATATTTATCTAGGTGGCTAATTATTCTACTATATATTATGTTCTAGTAATTTACAGGTGATACTAGTATTATTACTTGTCTGCAATTACCAGGGTCTGATGTATCACCATTACGTTTGCTAATTTCCAATCCTGGGGTACTTTACCCTGGTTTAGATGGGCTTGAGAAAGAATTGCAAGGTTTGGCGATACTTCATTGCTTAGTTCTTTAAATGACGTTGCAGGCAATTCATCCGGACCAATACCTTTGTTTATATTTTAGTTTCTTAGGAGTGACTGTATATATACCTATTGTTCACAGAGTATAATTTGTTAGAAAATTTTAATGAGACTTTTCCGTTTCGCATGACTAATCAAGAAGGTCTTTATTACGACTGCATTCGAAGATGTATTTGCGTTGGATACTTGAAACAAATTAAACTCTGGTACTTGACAAAGTTTCGCCTCATGACAAAGGATTTCCTTAACGATTTCTATAAATGTGGATCTGACCACCTTATGTAAACTTTGCTGATTATGAAAAAGCCTTCGACAGTGTTGATATGAAAAACCTCTGGAGATTGATAAGACACTATGTTGTGCCGCAGAAGATCAAGGATCTAATCAGGAACACATGTGGATGGACGAAAACCTGCCGAGTTATCCATGGCCAGTAGGCGACAGATGATTCCCATGAAAGGAATTGCGTGCGGTAAGGATGCTTCCTGTCGCTCTTTCTGTTCCTGTTGGCTATTGACTGGGTGATGAAAACATCCACACAGCAGAAGAGGAGCGATGTTCAAAGGATCTTGTGGTGTCAACTTCATAACCTCGACTTTGCTGCTAATCCTGACCTTCTCTCACATACCACTAACAGCTTCAGGAGAAAACAAAAACTGTTGCCGTCACTTCTGCTAGCATGGGACTTAAGATACGCAAATAGAAGAGTAAAGTCCTCAACGTTAATGTCACCAGTACAGCGGCCATCATAGTAGAAGGTTGACACGTTCTTCTAACATGACAGAAAGGTAGACTTGCAAGGTGGGACGGACGTTGATGTGATATTAAGGGATTGGAAGGCAAGGTCGAACTTCAAAAAATTCGAGAATTCCGGGTTTCCAGAAGTTTGAGCAATATTTAAAAAATTAGGATCTTCAACGCCATGTGAAGCCTGTGCTGCTCTGTTGAACCACTTCGAACATTAAGGTCGTGAACATTAAGGTCGTGAACATTAAGGTCGTGAACATTAAGGTCGTGAACATTCAGGTCGTGAACATTAAGGTCGTGAAAAATTAAGAGAATTCATTCCTGTATTAACAATACATTAGAAGGATTCTCGGCATTCACTTATCAGACAAAATCATCAACCTGGACTCAGCAGTAAGCCAGATGCCGATAGATCAATCGATTCTCCAGAGACGGTGGCCGTAGCTACGTGAACTTTCCTCCAACACAAGACTTTCCTTTCTTCAGAGAAGGCGGAAAAGAGGTAGGTCGTCCAAGAAACACTTGGCGCCAATAATTGGAGGCAGACATCAAGAAACTTTGCAATACCTAGAAGATGCTGGAGAACTATTCAAGTAAACGTATTTAATAGGCGTCCTATGTATTTGGAATGATTGTAGACAGCTTTATGTATTTGGAATGATTGTAGACAGCTGGTTTTAGGTGTTTCTACGTTGTGATTTAACTAAGTGTGTTACTTTTCAAAGTTGAGATTTTTCATCAGCAATGAACCTTAATTTTTGATTAAATGTATTAAGTTAAAACAATAACTTTAATAGCTTCAGAATAACTAAGAGAATTGTATAATGGGGAGTCAAGAGAATGATTGTTTTCATTTTTTCCCCGAAAAAGCCCCTTGTGTTGGCTTGTTCTATTTGACTTACTCTTAAGATAACATTATATCCAATGTGTTTGTTTGCACCACATTTGTTATCACTTGAAGGCGGTAGTCAGCACTACTAATAGAAATCGGTTGTAGTGTATGAGCCCGTTACAACATTATTTCAGACAACTCAAAATTAATGTGTAAAACACATAAACTCAGCAGACTTTAGCTGAATTTAAGTCCAAAAACTTTTTTATGTCATTGTTTGGCGTCTATTATGCGTCCTACGTTTATTAAGCTTGGAAGTAGGAAGGAAGAGAAACGAAAAAGAATGATTTCTTTAGTATGAAAATAAAAGTAATCAGAATTAAATAAATGTCATTCTTTTTGTAATTGATGCTTCCGTCCCAGGTCTAATGATAAAAATATTCCTGAAAGATTGCATATGTGCAGTTAAAATTATTGGCTAACAGTTAATAACTAAACTATTTTTTTTAAAAAAATTCAGTTATTACATTGCAGCTCCACGTTTGTCCATTATTGTAATGACTGACAGCTTGCAAAACCATTTATAGTCTCAACTATACTTGTTTGACAATCTATGCCAAAGTAATTTTGTACGACTTTGGAATTGAACAATGGAACATAAAACTATAACCAGTATAGTTGTTTGTGCCATGGTTCAATCCACAGTCGTACAAAATTCCCTTGCAATATTTTGATCAAACGCTACCTCCAATCTTTCCGTTACGCATCAATGAACTGGCCCCTAGGCATGACCTGACATGCACTGCTTACTTTAACTTCCTGTAACACGAGCCTTACAACATTTTAAAAGAATTCCGCGTACTTATAGTTAAGCTCGGGACATTTTTAAGGGCTGCACTATGGAATGCATAGGTGTCTACACACTGTGTAAATCTTGCTTTGACGTACGGAGTCGTAATTGTCATTTTGTGTGGGAAAGACACTTTACAATTGTCTGCAGTTAATGATCAAACAGTTTTAGCATGGAAGAGAAATTCATTTTAAAGTACATCTTTGAAAGATTCACTACAAATACAATTGTTCATTTATATATATTAGGGCTGCGGAAATTAACGATTAATTTTCCGTGTAGGTATAAGCATGAAACTTTGGGAAATTGTTGGGTACTTACTAACGACGAAAAGTGGCTATAAAGAATTTTTAAAAACTCGCTCATGTGGGGCCGGGGGCCCTGTTTTTACGGCCGCGGGCCAGAATTTTTTTTTTCTTAAATGGGCTCTATAAAAATTGAAAATCACCAATTTTCCTATTTCCCGTGTAGGTAGAAGTATAAAACTTTGGAATTCTTTTAGTACATGTTCTCCGCGATAATTTGAAAAAAAAATTCCGACTCATGGGGGCCGGGGCCCATAAAACGTTTTTTTTTTCCTGACATGAGCTATATAAAAATTAAAAATCACCAATTCTTCTATTTCACGTAAAGGTAGAAGCGTGAAGCTTTGGAAATGTTTTAAGCACACGCTTTCGGCAAGAATTGGCCACATTTTAAAAATAAAATTCCCTCTCATGGGGCGCCGGGAGCCCAAATATAGCTTTTCTTATATTAAAAACGGACTAATCACTAATTCTCCAATTTTCCGTGCAGGTAGGAGCATGAAATTTTGGGAAGTTGTTGGGTAACCCCTCACGACAATAATTGGCGAAAAAGAATTTTAAAAATCTCGCTCATGTGGCGCCGAGGACCCAAAAGATTTTTTTCCTCCTTATAATGGCTTTATAAAAATTGAAAATAAGCAATTTTCCTATTTCCCGTGTAGGTAGAAGCATGAAACTTTGGAAATGTTTTACCTACCTGTTTTCTACGATAATTTGAAAAAAAAGTTAAATTTACTACTAATGGGGGCCGGGGCCCAAAATCTTTTTTCCACATATGAGCTATATAAAAATTGAAAATCCCTAATTCTCCTTTTTTCCCGTATAGGTAGAAGCATGAAACTGAACATTTTTTGAGTACACGTTCCCGACGTAAATTTGCTAAAAATGATGTTACAACTCCTTCTCATGGGGGCCGGGCTCCAAATATAGTTTTTCTTACATTAAAACCGACTCATCATCAATTCTCCAAATGTCCGTGTAGATAGGAGCATGAAACTTTGGGAAAATTGTTAAGTACCCTCTCACAACGAAAGTTGGTGTAAAATCATTTTGAAATACACACTCATGGAGGCCGGTGCCCAAAAAACTTTTTTTTCTAATATGAAATATAAAAATTGAAAATCTATCATTCTTTTATTTCCCGTGTAGGTGGACAAAGGAAAAATAATTATATAAATTTTAAAAATTTCCACACATGGGCTGCCGGGGGCCCAAAACCTTTTTTCCCCCCTAAAATGGGCGATATGAAACTGAATCAACGCTAATTCTCCAAGTTTCCGTGTAGGTAGAAGTTGTTGAGTACCCCCCTCCATTCCTTCCAGCGATGGTAAGATTAAATCACCTCTCACTAGGGTGACGATTGTCGAAATATAGGTTTTTTCCCAATATGAGTTTTATAACAAAAAAAAAGACGCATCTTTAAATCTCCAAGTTATTGTGTACGTAGGAGCCTGAATGGTTGAAGTTAATATATTTAGTATATCCATCTTGATTCAGATTAAACTCAAATGGTGTTTTTAAATGGTGTTACGCGGGTTCGCAACGCTAGCTGAAACCCCAATTTCCGCAGCAAAGCGCGGGTAAATTGCTAGTATATATATAAAAGGGCTTTCCCATAAAAAATGTGTCCCCTTATATGAGCTATTTACAAATTGCAAATCAATAATTCTCCTATTTCCCGTATAGTTTGAAGCACGAATCTTTGTAAATTTTTTGAGTACATGCTTCGAATGATAATTGGCAAAAGAGAATGTTAAATTTCCCACTAATGGTTGCCGGGCCCCCAAATCATTTTTTTTCTTTATATGAGCTATACAAAAATTGAAAATCACTAATTCTCCTATTTCCCATATAGGTTGAAATTTGTTTAGTACAAGCTCCCGACTATTGGCAAAAAGAATGTTAGAATTCCCTCTAATTGGGTACCGGGGGCCCAAATATATTTTTCTTATATTAAAAAAAACCCAACTTATCACTAATTATCCAATTTTCCGTGTAGGTAGGAGCATGAAACTTTGGGTAATTGTTAAGTACTCTCTCAGGACAAATGTTGGTGTAAAAGAATTTTGAAATACACACTCATGGGGGCCGGGCCCCAAAAAACTTTTTTTTCTAATTTTAAATATAAAAATTGAAAATCTATAATTCTTTTATTTCCCATGTAGGTAGACAAGGAAAAATAATTATATAAATTTTAAAAATTTCCACTCATGGGCTGCCGGCGGCCCAAAACCTTAACCCCCCCCCCCTAAATGGGTGATATGAAACTGAATCAACGATAATTCTCCAAGTTTCCGTGTAGGTAGAAGCTTGAAACTTTGGGAAGTTGTTGAGTACCCCCCCCCCCCCCCCCCCCCCNCCCCCCCCCGTTCCTTCCCGTGATGGTAAGATTAAATCACCTCTCACTAGGGTGACGATTGTCGAAATATCGTTTTTTCCCAATATGAGGTTTATAAAGAAAGACGCATCTTTAAATCTCTAAGTTCTTGTGTACGTAGGAGCCTGAATGGTTGAAGTTAATATATTTAGTATATCCACCTTCATTCAGATTAAACTCAAATGGTGTTTTTATTTGGTCTTACGCGGGTTCACAACGCTAGCCGAAACCCTAATTTCCGAAAGAAAGCGCGGGTAAATTGCTAGTATACTAATAAAAGGGAAAGCCCCGACTGACTGTCTGGCTCACTCACTGATTCATCACTAATTCTCCAACTTCCCGTATAGGTAGAAGCATGAAACTTTGGGAAGTTGTTGGGCACCCTCTTACTACGAAAATTGGCTAAAAAGGATTATAAAAATCTCACTCATGTGGGACCGGGGGCCCAAAAACTTTTTTTGCCTACATCACTAATTCTCCAATTTACCGTGTAGGTAGAAGCATGAAACTTTAAGAAGTTGTTTGGGACTCTGTTACGACAAAAATTGGCGAAAAAGAATTTTGAAATTCACACTCATGGGGGCAGGGCCCCAAAAATGTTTTTTTCCTTTATATAAGCTATATACTAATTGAAAAATCAATATTTCATCTATTTCCCGTGTAGGTAGAAGCATGAAACTTAAGAAATGTTTCGAGTACATGCTTCCGACGATAATTGACAAAAGAGAATATTAAATCTCCCACTCATGGAGGCTGGGGCCCCAAAATCAAATATCCGTGACTTCAGTTAGGATTTATCTCACATATATATTTTTGTTTGTATTAGTCTGTCGACTCGACCACTTGACCAAGACTCACACTTGTTTAAAACTTTATAAATTTTGAATACGTGTAATTACTCCATAAAAATGCTGAAAGCCTTTGTTTTAAGACAAAAAAATAAGGGCTGGTACTAATTTTAAAAAATGTGTTCGAATGATCGGGGAAAATATGCTCGATTAATCGATTAATTTCGATTAATTACATTTTTATATTTTTAGATCCACATATATAGATTTCGTTAATTCGGGATTAATTATTCTGCGAAGTCGGTAAATAAGTAACGGTAATTTTATGGCTTCCAAATTTTGAGACGTAACACAGCAAATTCGTTCTGCTATGCAAGAATTAAGGAATTTTTTTTTCCTTTTTGTTTATGTATGCACGTCTAAATAAAAAAATAATAATACAAGGCAAAAGTATGTAAGTAACAAAAATATAAATTTTTAATTAAAATAGAGAAAAACAATATTATAAATATTTTCTTAACATCAAATAGTAACATCAAGTCATGTTTTACGATGTTTTCCTGTCTGAGAAATGAAAAACCTTATAGAGGGCTGTATTTTCATTGGGTTTAGATGACTGACCACACTTTCAACCCAGTGAGACACCAGGAAGTGGGTCGAACATTGAGACGCCATGTTCTACATGATCTAAACAGATTTAGTCTTGCAAAGCATGAAAAAACAAATGCTACAAGAGGAAACTGCTTAGAGTCATATGGCACTTTAAACTATCTAGTCCTGTGTGTATAACTTGCCGCTGTGTGCATAAAAATACCAAATGTGTGTTTTACAATCCAATAGTGTTTTGAACCCTCTCTTTGCTTTTTTTAGCGCATTTTCGAGAAGTCGAATGCGCTATTGCACCCGTTTTGTCCGTCCGTCCGTCCGTCCGTCATCACCCTTGATCTCAGCATCCATAAGTCCTAGACCCATGAGGTATATATGTTTTTTGTATGTCCTGACCTGCCATTTGTGCATCAACACTCAGTTACTCGATCCGTTAAAAAACCCCGTTAAAACTACCAAAAAATATTTCGAATCGAGAGGTAACACTAGCGCAGGGAACGGCCGCCATTGCCGGAAGTCGCATGCATAATCATCCAGGCATTGAAGAGTGGTGCGAAAGGGTGCAAAAGAATTAGTTGTTTTATTTTAGTTGACGTCATTAGAATATGTGTAAAAGTTTAGAGAGTTTTACGTCATCATTTGTGGTGACTTGTAGTTAGATTAAAGAGAAAATAATTTTTTTTTAAATGTAAAGAAATGACTTTTAAATAAAAAAAATGTCAGGTATATTAATTACACAAGAAAATTCATAAAAATATGTCTAAAATCTAAACACAATTACTGATAACTACATAATTCTGATATCTAACATAAGTACTGATACATAATACGAAAATGCGCTAACACGTCCTGAATTCCAATAGGGACCAGGCTTAACATGATTTTTTTTACCCCCCCCCCCAAATGGGTGTAACACAATCTCTTTTTTAAAGGACCCCTGTATGTTTTTATACATTTCCTTTAATTTATATAATTCCATTTTGTGTAATACATCTTTTTAGTTAGTGTATAATACCACCACTTTGCGTTTAATTGAATTCCTTTGTGTGCTATTCGGTCCCTTTGCCTGTTATTGAGTCCATTGGTGTGTTATTCCGTCCATTTGTGTGTTATGCCATCCCTTATGCACTTATGACTAGGCACTCTATAATAGGAATACATTTTACACTTTTTAAAACAAAGAAGCTATTTACATGCTCGTAACATTTTAAAAAAAATTGTTTAAACAAAAATGCCTTTCAACAAAAAAACGTTTTGCTACAAGATTTCGGGTCTTATAGAATTGCTTGTTATGAGATTTTTTAAATTGTAGAAATGTTTGTTAGAAGCTTTTGGTTTTTGTTGAATGTTTTTCTAGAAGCTGCATAAGCAAACCCTCCAATGAGCATATAATGTAATTAATTCTTTTAAGCTTCCGTTGATACTCGCCTATCAATTATTTTCGTTGTAAGATCGTGGATCTTGTAGAATTGTTCCTTAAAATATCAAATTCCAGAATAATTTTTTGATAACATATCGTGTTTCTTAAACGGTTATTTGTCAGAAGATATTTTTTGGTTCTGGTAGCACTGTTCCACGAGTCTTTATTATTCCTCTATAGGATGGGAGTGTACGACGACTGGTCAGACCGCCTGCCTTGAGCACACACCACTACACTGCCCACAGCGACCAGGAACAGACTGACCACACAGAGGTAGAATGAGTAGCTCAAATGGGGGTCAAGGACTTTCTGAGACACCTTGGCACCCCAGACACTCACGCAGATGATGATAAAAGTAGCTGTAGGAAACGGAGTGAAACAAATTAAATTTATGTTTATTGAGATATGTTAAAGAGGAAAATGTCAGAACTCAAGATATGTTAAAGATGATAATAAATGCAAATGAGATTGGGGGGAAATGGGTTAAATAAAGCTTTCAAAAGCAAAACAGCTGAAAGATATTTGTTGACCTAGGCAAACATGAATAAATCTTTCATTTTACAAATTAAAAAAATAAAAAATTACCCAAGTCTTCTCTTTTTTGTACATTTGCATATTTATTCAGTTAAGAGAAATAAAAACAACCCACACATAAAACATACATAGCATTATGAACCCTTTAAATTTTGTTTTTCTCTCCATTGAAAATTCATTCTTTAAGAATTTTTTTTCACTTATATTAATTTGTACAACAAACTACCTCTTGTATTACCACCCAGATGTAACACAAGCGGGCATGGATCACACCAGGTTACACCATCACAGAGGGTGTCATCCAATGTGAAAAATTCTGTATTTTTCCATTATTTGGCTCTGGCCTACTAGGAGCACGCCAATGGGTTGAGACATGAGGTTGGGGGGGGGACAATATGAGCTCCTACACTCGTTGACACCAACCCTAAAGACGTCTCTGTTACTATTTCCTAAAGTTTTCACCTTCACCCACGGCTTAACTCACCTCCAGCTAAGCCTAATGTAACAGCGGCGTCGGTGAAGACTTTTTTGCGGGCTCTGCCCATGGCTGGAAGTAACACGAAAATGGCACCCAAGATAAAGGCGGTACCGCTGGCAAAAACACCCAGTAGCGCGAAAGCCTCACAGACCTTGAGGATATCTGTAAAGCAATACATTTGTTTAAAAAATTGCTTTCGAAAAATAATTTCTAGCTTAGACTTCATAGAAACAAGAAGTTTTAATTAAAAATAATAATGCCTTTTTGGAATTAAAATATATATATTTCAACAAACGCATGTAGCATAATATATAATGGAAATAATTGGAATAAAACATGGAATATAAAAAAAAATACATTAAAAAAAAACAAAAAACAATTCCTTTTTTCAAGACCCATGCACATCCTTCATTGAAATAAATTTCTACTTTATACGTTTAGGCTGTTGAGGTTAAATAATCATTAAGTTCCTTTGTCATTCCAAAAGTTCTCCCTAGAACACTTCCATTTTTTAAAATC
Source organism: Radix auricularia (assembly GCA_002072015.1). Taxonomy (NCBI): domain Eukaryota; kingdom Metazoa; phylum Mollusca; class Gastropoda; family Lymnaeidae; genus Radix; species Radix auricularia. The sequence continues at coordinate 880,325 of MUZC01004404.1, read as the reverse complement.
ACAACCAACTGGAGAGAACACAACCGTTAAGCAGCCAAAAATAAATTGACTTGACTTATTGTTTTAAAACATTTTTAAAGTCTATAAATAAAGGAATACTTTTATGAAAAGATTTTTAGGTGAAAAAAAATTTAATAATTTGACGGATGGTATGGTAGGTAATATATCATTATAAAATGTGATTAAAATATTTAGCTTTATTAATTTTAACTAATGAAGGAATGTGTAGTAAACTTACACACGTATTTGACCAGTAATAAAGATTTAATGTAGTGGTAATCAACATTTCTTTAGTGCATCTTGTAATCAATTTTAAATTAACTATAACAATTAGTTTTTAATTATAACTAATGACATTTCACCTTATTTTGAAAGTATTTTTTATATGTTACACCAAGGCATACAAATAATTCATTTGTGTCATAATATTTTAATAGTATTAATTTGACCCTTCGAAAGTCTCGATACTTTCTTACTGCCTTAAAGGTTGAAAGATTGATCGCATGTTACATATATACATAAATAAATAAATATAATTGACGATAATAAAACACATTTAAGTTCCTTTACCAGAAACAAATTTATTATCTTTTTTTTTTTAATGGTCTACGTTATTACCAGTTTTATATGAGTCTGGTATTTCGCCACATTCGTCATTTAAGCACAAACTCCAGAGGCCCAAGCTTATTGTAGTAGCGCCATCTGTTGCTCTCAGCCATTCAGGAGTCGCAATCCCAACAATGTCCACGATGAACCCGATGCCGAGGGTGGCCAGTCCAACGGAGTAGCTGGACGTTAGGCCTCTGAAGATCACTCTTGGTGTCACGAGGGGTGGGGTGGGAGAGAAAAATACGGGAGATGTTCGTTAAGCCAAGTCTGGGATGGTATGATCGTTAGAGAGCCATATTCCATTTAAGCTGCGCGGCCGCGCAGATATCTGACCAACGCTTCGCAGCAGTTTAGAATTAACGCGCGGTTAATTTTGTAAAAATCTATGATGAGCAACTTTGCAAACGGGTTTTTAAAAATTATCGGTGAAGAGTGTCTGTGAGAGAGAGGGGGCAGAGTAAGGTGAGAGAGAGAGGGGAAAAAATACGTGAGAAATTCGTTGAACCGGAACGGATATTTAGGTCAGGTCACGTAGCTAACATGTTCTAGTTAGAGTTGGAGTGGAATATCGCTTATTTTATTCTTTTTTTTTTTTAAACATTGATAATTAATTTGCGATTCGTAAAACGAAGTGTCTGTCTAAGTCTTAAACAAGCGCTAATTCCAGGCATATGTAATTAATCTAATTTTTCCATTAAGAATCACAAGTCATAAAGCCCGACTCCCTCCACACCACCCTTACTGTTGGGGTGGAAATTCAGCTGTGTTTTGTCACCGATTGATAACACGTTTGCACAGAGTTGTCAAATTGAAATCTAGTAACTCATTTAACTTATTCTCCTGGCTACGGTCTAACCATAACACTTGATAAGTAGACAATAACTTTGTGAAATTTTAACAAAACAAGCAGCAACGTAATGAAGTGTTCGTCAGCGAACAAGGAAAAAAAAAGAAAATTATCATGCGATCTCCAGTCAATGGAGTAATTTAAAAATCGAATAAAAATTTACAAGGCCCTTATTAAAAGCAAATTTTACAAATGAAATAAGACTGTGGAACTACAAGCTACCTTTATTACTGTGTTTAAACCTGTGCTAAAATATACTTCTTCTGTAAGAGGCCGTCCATAAATTGTGTCACGAACGGAACCTAAGGGGGGAGTGGGTGACACTTTCTGACGATGCGTGACGAGGAGAAGGGGGGTGAAGAAATGTGACGTCACATCGAAAGAGTAACTTTAAATAAAACGTCCACTAAAATATTTGGTCACTTACAATTTATTTAATGCTTTTTTTAAAAAAAAATCAATGCTTCTCAGAGTGCCGGTCGATAGGCCATCAGACGCCGGTTGGCATAAGTTATCAAGATATGAAATTAAATCTAATTATAATCCTTAAGTTTGAGAACCCACCAAGAGAACTTATGAAATTGTTACCCTACGTCGTTTGATTTTGACATCAAACCATTTGTGATGTAACCGCATCTTCGTTTGGTTCTCTCATGGCAGGAGTATGCCAACTTTTTTGCCCGTTACCCCAAAATATACAAGTTTATGTGTGCGTTATCCCCCCCCCCCCGACTCGAGGTCCTGCTCAAATAAATTTGGGATTTAAGGGCGTCGTCATTAGCCCCCCCCCCTACCCACGAATCTGCAACTGATGAGTTGTACAAGCATGACAAACGTCTAAAAAAATCTTAATAGGATTTTGTTTAGATACTTTAAGTCAAAACGTCACGGAATATCCCTTTTTTCGGGGGGGGGGGGATCTGTTTGATACAATTATAAACGTGTTAAGTTTGAACTAATTGTACAATTGGTTTTTGGTCAAACGCTCCAGGCCATTCTAGATTTAATGATAATGTGCCCATTTGAAATGAGTCAAAGTATTCATTACCTTTGTTATATGCATCGAAATTTTGACATCACAAATCGAGTAAGCATAAAATAAATTTTCTTCTGAACTCAGTTTTTAATGCATTAATTTTAAATATGACAGAAAGGATACTTGATACAGTCAAGTCATTTAAATTAAGATTATTGTTACTCGTGTCAATATAAATGAAAGTAGGGTGGATTTAGGTGTCTTCGTATATTACATAGTAAAAAATCTACATAGTTGTCAAATTTTAAAAAATGCATTTTCTGGAAGAAACCGGTTGAGTAGTGGGCATATGTTCCAAGCGTACACATACACGTGACGTACTTCAATATATCTAGATAATTTTTGTGGATGCTATATGTCCCAAATCAGTCTGTATTGCCCCCTAAGAATTCCCTTTTGACTTCAGATGAGGTAATTTACCCCTGTTCGCCGACCTCTTTCTGTCAGTCAATTGAGGGTTTTAAAATATTATTTTAATTTTTTTTTTATATAAACAAAGAAAATAACCGTGATGATTAATACTCAATGTTTAATTTGTATGCATTGTAATAAAATATAATCTAAGGATGTTAACACAGTTCGTTTTTTTTTTGAGGGCCGGGTAAAATGTTTTTAAAAATACCTAAAAAATTAAAATTATAAAACTTAATGTTAACATTATTGTTAACCCAAAAGGCGCGGATTCTAGCAAATTTTATATGCCCACAGTGATTCAGCATTGTAATATTAATAGTCACATTCACGAGCTTAATTGCGAAGGTTAATCACATCAAATGGTTTTTGACATTACCGCTACATTGTTCATTAGCTGTCTTGCCATGCCTTGGCAACTAAACAATTTAAAAAAAAAAAATTATATAAAACAAGCCGAATTCATACATAATCTTATAGGGCTATAAGCCATGTAGGGGCTTATTTTGCTATCACGTCAGTACAGGGAAAATCACGTCAAAACGGGAAAAGAATGCACCGGTACCTGGTTAAATGGAAAAAGTTTGAGAAGCACTGGCTTACAATTAATTTAATGCCGTTTTACATAACTTCACTCCGTTTATAATATACGATGTAGACCTACGCTAAATAAATACTTAAATGATGAAAACGTGATTTTATATAAATATATATTTTTTTGGGCTGGGTAAGTTTTGTGACGTATTATTGGAGGGGGATTTAATTTTAGTGACAACGTCTGACGAGGGGGAGGGGGTAAAAAATCGGCCAAAATTGCGTAACGTCATTTATTGACGGCCCCTAAGGCACCTAATCAAAGATAAACTGGAAAACATTTTAAAAATAAAAACAGGATTTATTACAAGAGAATATTTTAAAATGACTATAGTGGCACCATTAGTTAAATCATGAAAACCTAGAAACACCAGAGGAGAGAAGAACAAAGATCAAAGTAGAAATAATAAATGAGGCTATAAATTCTAACTTGAAAATACAACACAAAGGTAGTCTAATACAACCCTCGATAGACTAGGGATTAAAAACACTTTTCTTATACGGTTGCAAGAGGAGACACACAATATTATAATTATTGTTCTTCCCGTCTGAATTTTAAACATAGAATGGATTTCTAGTTCGAGCCATGAAAACCCAAACTAACAACATTTAAAACGCTAATAAAAATGCAAGAATCGACATAAAGCACAGATGAGCTTATGAAGCAATAATTTTCTGTATGCGAGGAGCGTCTGTAGTGGTTAAGAAGAGAAGAGAAATATCTAAGCGTGCAAATATACTGTCAGTACTAAATTTAATTTAAAAATTATTCGAAAGTTACTTTAAGTTTCTTTTTAACAAACCTGGCATGGGATTGGGACACTAGCAAGTCAAACAAATAAATAGATAAATATTATATAGGATAAGTAAATAGAACAAATTAATTTAAAAGAGTGAAGAGATATGAATAGCAAAAACAAATGAACCGTGTAGTTGATTCAAACCTCTTTAAAATGAATGCATAGAAATCCCCTTTTAACTTAACTCATAACTTTAGCACATTCCGACCGTTAAACAGGATTGCTGGTTGTTACAATAAATCAATAGACATACCATATTAATAAACTATTAATCCACCCACGACAGCTTACCTGCTTTCCATCACTAAAAGCCTTATGATACTCAGTCCAAAGAAATGACCATGCAAGTTACGACTTGTTCATTTGATTTTAACACGGAAGTATTACCGCTGCAATGTATTTTTCCCCTCTTGCCTATTGTTACGACAACCACAAGGCGTTGAAAGACATGCGCACCTTCTTATTTCCTTATACAGAAGAAAGTAGGTCATTCGATGTATTGCATTTGAAAGTAGGTGTTACGGGAACGTTTCCAAAAACTTTATCTTTTTTCAAGGTCTCACTGCGAAGTATTTTAGCAAACTTTAATCAACGGTTCTCGTTCTTTTTGTCACGATCAATTTTGGGGGTCGAACGACCCTGATACTGGGAGCACTAAACACTTTTAGAAAATACATATTTTGAAAGACTTCAGAAGCTAAGGCATCCTCCATCTATTCGTCTGACAAGCACATAAGCATGGGGTCAATTTGTAATAATAAAAATAATGTTAGTCTCTGAGATATTAATATTTAAAATAACAGCTATGAAGTACCCAAGAAAATAATTTTATGGTTGGGGGGACAGGACACCAAGACGAACTGTATAAAAGGGTAGCAGCCTCTTTAGGAAAACTGAGAACCCCTAATGAAAATAAATAGGTGTTGAATGGTTGGTTTATGTGAGACATTGGTTGTATATGTGAGGCGTGGGTTTTAACTGTGAGGCATGAATGGTATATGTGAGGCGTTGGTGGAATAGGTGGGACATAATGATAAAGGTGAGGCCTTATGTGGTATATGTGACGCATAAGTGATGTACGTATGACACAGGTGGTATAGGTGAGGCACGATGGTATATGTGAGGCATGGGTGGTATATAAGAAGGCGTGGATTGTATATACACTTAAGTGCCCACGTGATGTGTAAATGTTTGTTACGACATTAAACGTGTGAATCCATTTCAATTGCTTCACGGATGATCACCTACGTCTCCTCGTGTTTCCCACGTGACTATGTGCACAGCAGACGGATGTTCAGTAACTCTGCGTGTAGTCTGTTTGGACCTTTGTGGTATGTGTCCCTTAATGTGTAGTTAAAATTTTCACCTGTAGTTGGTTGGTGCTGCAACCTGTATCACCTTTTGAATTACCGTGACATTTTTTGCTGCCAAACCTTAATACTCAACAAAAGTAATTATTAATGTTACTCATTTGTATATTTAGAAGTCTTGGTAATGAAATGCAGGTTACGGTGTTAATCCTCAGTCAAATTAGATGGCCAACCGTTTTGGAAATCTTTAGGGAAAGAATAGTATAACTTCAACTCAGTACATCAGTCAGGGGTCTGTGGATGAACTAACTTTATTTGACTTTCTCTGTACATTTATCTAATCTTATCTTATCTGATACGGTCAAGACTTCTATGGAGAAGAGTATTTCGTCCTACGCTTATCCAAGTTTTGTGTGTAGTGATGTATCTTTATTATAATGTTAAACCTTTATAAACTGTTAAAGTTGTTTTTTTTGGTTTCTTCAGGCAACCCAGCCATGCCTGAATACCGGACAGGAAAAACAAGAAATTTGTATGTGTTTGTTAATTTTAAATCCCTTATATTAAATTCACAGTCTTGTCGTGGGCCGGCGGAAAAACAAAAGTAAAAATGGCCCACTTCCCGTGATGCTATTGTGTGGAATGGAAAGGCTCGAAGGTAAAGTGACATGCAATAGATTTTAATTGTGTAAAGCCCCATCTCCTAATTACTTACCAAGGGGCAAAACATATTTGACGAACCACTGTAGTATCAAGTGGTAACAGGAATATGTCGACAGAACGACAGCCAGGATGCATTATGCAATTATGTCTAATTTAGCCGTCCAGATTAATGGTGGAAATTTTGCAGTTAAAGATGGCATCATATTTCCTTTTCTATTACTCAAGGGCCCACCATTTTACTCATTTTATGCCACTTGATAATTTGGAGAATTAGGCGATTAATCCGTAAGTATGATAATTTGCAGGGTTGCTCCATGCGGATATCAGTGACTGCAGGTAGGAGAACACAACTATCTCCTTTGTTGCCCCTTCAACTGATCTTTATGGAAGCTTGTCCTTGTCGGGATCATGCAGCTCCTGTATTTCCTTGATGTTGTCCTAACCTGCCTGCCAGTCATTGAAGGCCATTGTCCCATGTCATTGGCGAACAGTCATATTTTGGAGGTCATCATCTCGGCAAAGTCATGGAAATATGCTTGGGAAAAACATCACAATTTCTTCTATGGTGTAATAAAACTGGGCATATATCCAGATTTATTGTGCAGAGGAATAAAGGTTCTAAGAAAATCGAGGCTAGATTTAGTAACAGTTACACAGACATTTGCTTTCTGAGACGGTTATGTTCACTTTTAGCCCCATTTTCTTACGCTACCATCTTAAAAACTGCTATCTAATAAATATATACAATTTAATTACAATCTTCGTCATTTAAATTTGATTTAATAATATTTAGAAATGTAATTGAATAACTGAAATGCAGGACTATTAATGCCTAAATAATGGTATCTTCTTTTGTAAATGTTTTTTGAAAAGCACCTGTCTTGTAGGTTTACGATCAATTTTTCTATGAGTTTGATTACTTCATCTATTTATGTAGGGCCCGAGATCAATGCTCTCATCATATTCATTGAAATCACTTGCTTACTTAAGTAATTCTCCATAAATAACTTTATTCATAAACCCGATTCTTATTTTTTGTGCATTCTTAGTTGCAAATAACTTGTGTGCAGTAATCGTTGGACTAAACGTTTTAATGTAGGCAGATTTTGACTTTCGACAGCTCTACAGTCATTAAGGCGGTTCTTTCCCTTGATAATACAGGATGACCGGAAATAAACCCGGTCAGCACGTAAAATCCAATAACTTTTGAAATAAATAATCAATTCATTTTATTTTTTAGATTCATCAAGTTTTTTTAATGTTCTAAGAGTCTATCAAATTCGACCTTCGAGATGCCATGCACTACTGAGTAAAAGAAATTTATAGTGGAGACATATTTTCGGTTGAAGTCTTTCCACCCAACTCTATAGCAGTTCAAGGAACTGTTCAGATGTCGAGAACTTCCTGTGCACTCAATATGCTACAGATGGGTCAACAAGTTTAGAACCCATGGGACTGTTATGGGAAACAACCTCTATTTCAAAGACACTAACAATCATCCTCTGGACACTAGACAATATCATGTTAGAAATACATTTTTAAAAAAGCTTTCATTTATTGAATAATTGAATAAAATTGAAGCTTTCTGTTTTTCCTCATGGCACAACCTTTCATGTTTTAATGTTGTCAGCTATGCCATGCTCAGTAGCAAAAATAGTTTAGTCAATCTTGGTGTATTCATCATTGATCTTAATAAATTTTACATTAACTTAATTTTAGAGAAGCTACTTTAGCACCTTGCTTGCATTACTTTAGACAGTGGTAAGCAATGCTCGAATTAATTATATTATTTTAGACAGGGTAACTACGAGCCTAAATATCTCAATAAACTTGATTAAATCAACTGGTCTTGAATTCATTTACTCCATATTTTTTTCACCAGTGTGTTAAAATATTCCTTGCATGATAATGTCTTGTGAGATATTTTAAAAATTCTAATTTTAAGGCAAAATTTGAAAATCCACTACATTATTCGGTGTTCGAAAATCTTATATTTTTTCCAAATTCTAAATAACTGCTGAATCTTCACATGAATTTCCACATTAATCTTAACTTATGAAGAATATAATTTTCTTCTCAACTTTTTTCTACATAACATGGATACATATTCACTTCAATCATGAAATATTTGCTCTATTTTTATTTATTTTTTGTTGGAAGTTTCGATTAAAAGGATGAGGTCTCCACAGAGGCGTCACTTGGGTTGGTGTCACCCCCTCACGACTTCAACCATAGAAATCCTCCGAGATTTCCAGTTCCAAATAACGGGAACATACTGAATTTTACATTTTGGTGTCACTCCCCTGATGGTGTCACCCAGGATGGCCCGCCCCAACCGCACTCCCTAGTGCCGCCACTGGGTCTCCATACTTAAGCAAATGTCAAATCATCCTTTAAGTATTCTATTAGCTTCTTTGTGAGTAGCCTCTACAAAACACATTTTTTTAAGCACTGAGCATGTGTACATAATTTCGAGCATCATTTACATAATAATGTAGTCTACATGCTGTCTTATCTTTACAGTCGCTTTTTCTATGCAGAAGTTTATTGCTAAAATCTAACTATTTGCTTCATTATTTCCTGGTTCAAGTTTAAGTGACGCAGCGTTCACAGGCCACGGGTTCTACGCTATCATCAGCCGCTTTAACTAGTGTTGGGAGCTGGTTGGACTCAGGGATACCCTAGGCCTCGAGAACAAATCCCTGCCACATTCAATTTTGCCAGGATTAAATAATGTCAAGCGTTCTAAGAAGAACTTCTTGTACTTTGTTTTGTTTCCTTTTACAACAATGTATCGTGCTTCATAAATAGTCTATTTTTTAAATACCGTATATTAATTTTTAGTCATGCTATCGAGCTGAAATTTTGCACATAGACTCGTGTCACCTAACAATGCATTGTATCAAAAATTCAGATCGATCGAATGTACCGCAATTAAAATAAGTCACTTTTAGTTTATTTCTATATAAATTTATGGTAGCCAAATGTTGTTGACATCCACGTGTTTGCTGGAGTTCACTCCAATCATCGGTGACCACACCCCAACCCTATCCGCCTCCTTTGACAGCAAGACAGTTAAGTCACGTTCAGCCGGTAAATTATTTTGCGCGGTGCATATTATTTTGAATATAATCAATACTTTTAGTTCTGTTTCATATGTAAGGGATTTATGGTCACAAGCTTTGTTTTCACGGATTGTTTTTATTATACCGATTTCTGATTCCTTCCAATTGCATACAACATTTGTTATGTTGAGCCCTCGTTCACGAATGGCTATTTTTGGATTTATGTGTGCCAAGTTTTGATTCCATCAGATAAACAATTTTGTTCATTTTTTTTATGCCACAAAACAAGAAAACATTAAAATTAAGGTAATGATCATTTGAAAGAATAAACCCTAAAAGAACGCCAACAATTTTTTTCCAATAGTCAAACTTAAATCAGTTATATGTACCATCACATCAGTATAATGTTAGTACACTAGTTCAGGCCCCTATGTTTTTTAAGCCCAGGTAGCATTAGTATCAGAAGACTTAAGATTCATTATGGAGTTTGAAGTTTTGGCATTAGAAACGTCCACGTATTTTCATGGAACAAAATGGGGGTGAGACTGCAATCAGGCTTATAAATTAGTAAATTTACCTGTTTACCAGTTTTCCACATATTTTTATATAGCTTCTGTGTTTCTTTAAAGTTTTTTTTATCTTGGCTTTTCTTTTCTTTTATTAAACTTTATTTTAAAAAGTTTTTTTCAATTTTAGATGCCAATTAACAACGAAGAATTCGTCGCCCCCCCCCCCCACTAGGTTCCGCTCAGAACATTCGATTGGTTCATGTCTGAAATTGATAAGTTGCGGTTATTTTTGTTTTTACAACAGTAGCGGCTACCAAATTCGAAGACGTATCTAAAAATTATCATCAGTGCAACATTCTCATGATAAATAAGCATCTCGATTTTTAGTACAGTACCATTATTACCAGAAGAATTTATAGACAATACGCAGTTTGAAGTTTTGGCAGCAGAAGCGTGCACATACTTTAAGATAGTTTCATTTATTTCTTGTATGAGTTTCATATTTGGCTTTTATTTTATTTTGATAAAGAGCTCCGTTTTCTTGTAAAATTTTCCATGTTAACTAATTAACTTGTAGGAATTTGCCACCCCTAGCCAAGGGCCGCCCGTGGCATTTGCCCCCCTCGCTACGCCACTGCCTCTGGGTGACCGAAATCGTCAAGAACACCACACAACATTACTGCAGTCAGAGACTATGTTATCCGCAGCCCACGCAAGTCTGTGCGACGGCGAAGGCAGGAGCTTGGAATCAATCGGGAGTGAACGCAGATCTCCACCTGTTTTCTTACAGGATATAGATTAAACACACGCTTACATCTGGCGACATCAAGAAAAGAGTATGTGCCAGTGGTTTTGCTTCAAGATTGACGCTATGCCAGGCTTCCTTGACAATTTTTCGTTTTTTGGAGGAGGCTCATTTTCTGTCTTCAGGTCACGTGAAATAAAAGAACACAATCTTCTGAGGTAGCAAACCTCGTCAGCACTATCTGCAAAGGCAATTACACTTGTTGATGTTGAAGTGCACTGCCTGGGCCACCATCTCCAAACATGGCATCATTGAACCATTCTGGTTCGAGGACGACAAGGAGTGGTCTGTGACAATGAACACCGAGCGATTATATCCAGGGGCTTGACAAATTCTGGACCACACTTGGTCGACGGAGATGAATCGTCATTGTCCTCTAGTGATTCCAGCAGAATGGTGCCACCCCAACATCTCAAACGAATCATTGGCATGGTTACAGCAACGTTTCCCTGACCGGCTGCTCAGCCGCAGGTGTGACCCAGAATGGTCGCCACATTCATCGTGCCTGACCCACCAGATTTTATGTCTGGGGATACCTTAAAAACAGGGTATATGGCAACAACCCCCAGACTATCTCTGACCTGAAGGCAGCAATCACAGCAGCAAAAGGAGGGATCCCAAGGGAGGAAGGCTAGAAGGTCAGTGAGAACTTTGCCCGCCGGATTCAAATGTGTCTGCAGCGTGGGGAGCTCATTTTGAGCACATTTTTTTTTACTATTTGACGATTCCGGATAGTTTGGTGCTAATATTCGTCGGGTCCAGATATCTCCACATTTAAGTGTAAGAGCTAAGAGGGTGTACTTAACTACCTTATATCTAGTGATTTAATACTATTTATTAAAATATTTATTATCCAACATATTGAGAGTATCTGCTATCTACAACGACGGTTTTGTGACAATGTCAACGTCAACGATGAACATTTACAAAAAAATTATCTTTAAGTATGAGACAAGACTTAAACTTAAAAAATGTCATTCAATTAATTAATTAATCAATTTTTTAGTTACTGACTAGTTTGACAAGTTGGAAAAATGTTCTTCTTTGAGTTGTTGTCATTAAAAATCGCACGATGAAAGAGCGACGACCAATCGGCGCAAACATGAGAGCACTAAACCTTGTTGGTAGTCAATTTGGAAACATTAGCATCAATTAGAAAGACCGCCTCAAATCTTCATCTGCTCTCTTTTGTTGTGTGCTATTTTACTGGTCACTGTCACGAAATTAAATAGTAAGTTACAATAAGCAATTTGGTGCCAGGAAGCAAATAAGTGCTTTATTTTAACTTCTTCTGCTAGAAACCTTTGCAGAAGTGTAGTCAATAAAAATTCCATAGTTTTATAGTAATCGCATGAATATTGATAAAGCTAATGTAAGGTAAAAATGATTAAGGGCGACGGGGCCTTTCAGTGATAAATGTAAACTTTAAAACCGCTGTTGTTTTAAATCTGGTTCATGGTGGTTAAATAAGTTTGTCACTAACTTTTCAAGAAATTATAATTGGCGGCCACGTTACAAAGGAATGGATATTAGGAGATGCATGCCTTTTAGTAGTGAAAAGGGCCATCAAGATTTTATATACCAAATTTTGTCATGATCACTCTATTTGCCAATTATTAATGTATATATATATGTGTGTGTGTGTGTGTGTGTGTGTGTGTTGGTGTTGCAATGCACAAATCTGAAATAATCACAATATAGATCATTGGAAAATCATTCAAACTTATCAGTAAAAAAAAAAAAAAACTTTACCTCCCTTCCATTGCTAAAACTCGGCAAATTTTTTTTACATTTTTCAGATGAATTAACTTGAACAGTTGTCAGTTATTTTTCCCGTACGTTGTTCCAGCTGAAATATAATTATCTTGAAGGTGTTCACATTAAATTTATTCATAGACTTGAGAGTGTGCTCTCCTGGTGACCGACAGACAAATAGAACGTTGGTCTATCGATGTCACTTACGCCTAATACGCGAGATTTCAACATCGCCAAAGTGAAACAGAAATAAACTCGGTTCCGGGAAAGCACACATCTTACTCCTCCCTCAATCCCCCCGCCAAATGGGAGAATGTTAACCGACACCCCAGTCAAACCACTTTATGCGAAACCTCACCGTCTCACAGTACTTCATTTACCGACAGAATATGTACAGAATTCAGTTACCCTTGACTCGATTGAAGAGTTTACGGAAACCCTAGTTCAATCGTTCAAAAACGGCTCTACCAAAATGAGAGAAGAAATCGCAGTTAATTGTGCGTCAAATTAAAGGGCCACCAATTTGGGAAACTTTTGAGGCCTTACGGAACCATGGTTTTCCATTAGTTTGCAGTTCCACATTCCATATGGGATAGCATTCTCTGTCAACTACCGACTTATCATAGACACAGAATGGTGTGCACTGAACACTACAGGATTCAGCAAGATAATGAAAAAGCAGAATACATTTCAAAAGGCGGGCACACCCTATCACATACAGATGACGTTAACACCTTATGTTGGAGCACTTAACAAGCAGCTTCAGTATTGCTATCTTGTATATGTTACGGTCAAAACCCGAAATCGGCCACTTCACGAATCGGCCGGCCAATTTCAAGGATATCATACTTTTTTAGACGATGATAGTCAACACTTTCTTTTTTCTCCTTTGCTTTAGCCTGTTTTAAGTTCGCTATTAGAGCCGTGAATTTTGTTTGGTAGGGATCTGGCTATTATTTGCTTTTCCTAGTAACAACAATAAAAATGTAGTATAAATATTGAACAAATATTACAATTTAAAACATGACCTTTAAGTACAGTAATTCAGTACTCAAATGAAGCCTAGGTTTCAGAATAATAAGAACTATTCTAAGTGGCTGGACCTTCTCCAAAAAGGACAGACTAACGCAATAGTAGCGTCACAGCGTGGCACCCTTTTTCCTACCACATGCACACTGTCACATGATAGTATTTGATACATGATTGGTAGGGAGAGACCACGTGATGAGTGACGTAGAGACCGGAAGGTTAGATAGTTGAGAAGTGTGTATGAGGAAAGGCGAGCAAGATGCTCAACTAATTTCATTGTTGTAAAAAGTGTATAGATTTCTAGTATTGGATTAAAGTTTATTATGTTATAAAGGACTTATGTGTTTTAATGAATGTGTCAGCAATATACGCATACAAGAGTGAAAGCGGCCCAACAGACAAATACGTTACACACACCAACACACCAGAAGGGACAAATGTGCCGCTTACTAGGCAGTCTCCACAACCGCATCGGGCGTTGGCCAAGGATACTCAGCCTTTTCGAGAATTGTTTGGCCAGTGCCCGAAAGTACTTCAGGCTTCGGCATTAACATATATATCAGCATGTACTGCATGTCATTGTCTCGTCATTTTCGAGGTGGGAAGGGGATGAGTTAACGCCCTACGCAGTAGTACTGGACCAGCCAATTATTTGTGTTGATGAGCACTTATCCCCTGACTAATCATCGCCGTTTCTTCATTGGTGGTCAGCCCTGTGTTTATTGCTTCCCACCAACACTTGAAGTGTTTCTGTGACTATTAAGAACAACGTATGATGCATGTCGCTGGACCACTTCACAACTATTTTTGGTCTTCTGGATGCATGAGTCCAGTCTGTACATGCATGATCTGAATTCGGCTGGATGTAGCCTTTATAAGCGCTTTGTTTTACTCATTAGACGTCACTTATATCATCTCTCACACTGACTACAGTCCTACCATCATTTATATCATCTCTCACACTGACTACAGTCCTACCCTCACTTATATCATCTCTCACAGTCTGACTACAGTCGTACCCTCACTTATACCATCTCTCACACTGACTACAGTCCTACCCTCACTTATATCATCTCTCACACAGTCTGACTACAGTCCTACCCTCACTTATATCATCTCTCACAGTCTGACTACAGTCCTACCCTCACTTATATCATCTCTCACACATTCTGACTACAGTCCTACCCTCACTTATACCATCTCTCACACATTCTGACTACAGTCCTACCCTCACTTATATCATCTCTCACAACCTGACTACAGTCCTACCCTCACTTATATCATCTCTCACACATTCTGACTACAGTCATACCCTCACTTATACCATCTCTCACAGTCTGACTACAGTCCTACCCTCACTTATACCATCTCTCACAGTCTGACTACAGTCGTACTATCACTTATATCATCTCTCACACTGACTACAGTCCTACCATCATTTATATCATCTCTCACAGTCTCACTACAGTCCTACCCTCACTTATACCATCTCTCACATTCTGACTACAGTCCTACCCTCACTTATATTATCTCTCACAGTCTGACTACAGTCCTACCCTCACTTATATCATCTCTCACACATTCTGACTACAGTCCTACCCTCACTTATATCATCTCTCACACAGTTTGACTACAGTCCTACCCTCACTTATACCATCTCTCACAGTCTGACTACAGTCCTACCCTCACTTATATCATCTCTCACAGTCTGACTACAGTCATATCCTCACTTATACCATCTCTCACAGTCTGACTACAGTCCTACCCTCACTTATACCATCTCTCACAGTCTGACTACAGTCCTATCCTCACTTATACCATCTCTCACAGTCTGACTACAGTCCTACCCTCACTTATATCATCTCTCACAGTCTGACTACAGTCCTACCCTCACTTATACCATCTCTCACACATTCTGACTACAGTCCTACCCTCACTTATATCATCTCTCACACATTCTGACTACAGTCCTATCCTCACTTATACCATCTCTCACACATTCTGACTACAGTCCTACCCTCACTTATATCATCTCTCACACATTCTGACTACAGTCCTAACATATATACGTTGCCATACATCAAACAAAAATCGTACCAAGTTACCTATGAATAGTTGAATCGAACAACAAAATATTTTATATTATTAGTGGCGTTGCAAATGTCGGACTATCAATAAAGGGCAACTGAGCTGGGAAGTAACGATAACTGGGGTTGTGATTTTATTTTAAGGAAAGTTGTTTTGTTATAATCTTTGGGCAACTCATTTTAGCTATTCACTTCCGAGCTTTCAGAAATAGGATACGTTGTGGAAGACGCAACAAATAAATAAGTATGAAATGAATCCAATTATGGTTCCTCATTTTAAAAAAAAATATATAATTATTATACTTCTCCGTTGGTTTTTTTCCTTAACATTTTCCTTTAGAATTTCGATACGCTCACAAATCTTTTTTTCTTCTATATTCTACACGATTCCACTGCTCTACCAGAAGCAATAAAATAATATTATATACTACTATATTGTTAATGTGTAACATGATACGTTTGCATTGTCATAATATCACTGTAAGTGTATAAAACCCCTTTGAACTCAGTAAATAAAATTGAGACGTCAAAAATAATTTAAGTGAGAACAGTTTTGAAAGGGTAAATTTTAATTTAAATTACCAAAACAATGTGTAAATGTCCAAATATTCCACACATTTCCAAATAATCAGTCCGGTTTATAATACACATCACTCACCTTAATTAAAATTTCAAGTGCTAATGAATCATATTGGTCAGAGTATTTTGCAATATTTTGTAGTACAGGACGATCACAAATGAATTAAAGTTTTACGGAATAATTAATTTTTATTCTAGGACAGTTAGATTATCTTACAGAGAAAATTATATTTAAAAAAGATGATTCAAAGTAGCTCTAGGATTTGATTTTATTTCGATTGCTTTTGGGTTTTTTTTCTTGTACATTCACCAACGACAAACAGAAATATTAACTTCATTCATTAATCATAGCAATACTATAAACAGTAAGAAGAATGTATTGGCCTTACATAATGCAATCAGAGGCGTCACTAAAAGGTGTGTATTGCATCAAGCGACACCATCATAACGGGTGACACCAAACTGTAAAATTCAGTATGCTTCCCTTGTTTTGCACTAACAGACTCAGATGAGGTCTGTTGGGTAAGTCATGAGGGGTTACACCATAATCTACCGCACTGGGTGACACCAACCCTAGGGGGCCGTCCCTACATGACGTCACGCACGTACGGGGTCACATATTTGTGGGGAGGGGGGGAACGTTTAAGATATGTGACGTAACATCAATCACGCGCAACTTTAAATAAATGTTCCACTTAAATATTTGATTACTTACAAATTATGTAATGACATTTACGTGGCTTTACGTGAGTTACATTACAAGAGTGAAGCCTTACACTAATTAATGCTTACATGACAAAACAGAGATTTGAAACATGCTCATTTTTAAACATTTTTTTTTTCTTTTATTAGAGGCGAAAAAATTTTGTGACGCTATCTTCGTGGGTGAGTCTAAAATTTTGTGACGAGTGGGAGGGGGGGGGGTAAAAGATCGGGAAAAATTTCCAATAAGTAATTATGTATGAAATGAAGTAATATAGATATAAAGGCATTAGACTCTTGGCTAGGTTTTTAATTTACTTGCCTGTGTTTATGATCAAGGAGGAGCAAAATATTTTTCAGAAAAGTACCTTCATCTATGTTTGGATACTTTGGATTTCACCGCTGCTAAGTTCCTTCATTTTATTGTTTTTTATTTTTATTTTCGTTTTATTTGTGTATTGTATGTTCGTTGATAAAGGCTCTTTGCCGAAACGTTCGCTATTTTGTTACGTCCGGTCAGGCTAACCCTTACCTTGTTTACGTCTTTTCCATTTAATTTCATCTATGTTATAACATTATTATTATTAGTTCTAATTCATAGATTCGGAATAATGCTTTTTTTCGTACTTTCTAAAAACGATGGCACATACTTCAGAGTCATAGTAGTATATAATAGGTATATTAAACACTAAATCTTTTCAATTTTATTTACAAGGTAAGAATTCAGATTAACTCATTTTTAAATATGAGTCATAGTAATACTCAGACAACACATTCATTTAAGTTTGAAGTTGTCTTTATTTTATTTTTCATTTTAATTCTTTTAATCTTTAATTTTTTTAACTTAATTTAAAAAAGTATGTATACTTTTAATTAAATGCAATAAACGTAGTAAATATAAACGATTCTCCATTGATGGGCTTTGAACTTTAATTTGTAATACACAAAAAAGTTCTAGGCGTTCGTTCCATGCATGTTTGTTTGAAAATTTGATGTGTGAACTGACTATACACGCATTTTTCAAGTGGTCCTAGAACTTCTAAAAGTTGATAACTACTGCTTTTGGCATTTATATTTCCATTGGGTCAGATGATTGACCACACATTTAGCTGTTAGGACATCAAGAAATCGGTCCAACATTGATACGCAGGATTCTAGACGTAAAAATCAACTAAACAATTATCATTTAATTGTTCATAGGACGTAGATATAAAGAAAAACAAGTAAAAACAAAAATAAAAACTTGAATGAGTATTTAAACGCAATTTCCAAAGAGAATGTTTGATTTTTAAAAAAAAAATTAATTCAAGGATAATCATTGTAGACTGACAAGAAGAATGTGTCAATATAAAGCGCACTGCGCAACAGTCTAAAATTAGCGTTCAAAAAGTGGGAATACCCCATTAACTATCATTCTAGACTACATTAAAAGTCATTTCAAATCAATGATTTTGAAGCTAAACAAAATAATAGCTGTCTACTAATTGCTACTAAAATTGTTCTAAATATTAATAGCTACCTTTTGGCGTTTGTTTCAACCCGATAGATTTTATGGTTAGTTAGAAATTGACAAAGTACTGATATTTTGGAGGGATTTTTTAAAGGATTTTCCTGGAAATCTAGTAAACCTTTTCGGTAATTCTTTTTGCCCGTGCACATACTTGAAACCTCCTTAAAATATATGCAAAAGACCCGAACCCTCTATATGGTCTGTTCAGGAGGAGTTGCTGTTCAAACCTCGAACAGACTGGCCAGACATTTCAAATATATAAACGCAATTTATCCCAATGAAAACTGCTTGAAAATGATAAAAGGGAATCCTGCTTAAAGTCTCTTGCCACTTAAACATAATTAGTCCTTTGTGTGTTAAATCGTCCCTTTATACCATCCCAATTGCGTGCAGTACATGCCATTCTGTATTTAACCATCTCATTGTTTGCTTTATCATCCCATTGTTTTGATTTACCATCCCGTTGTGTGCTTTACCATCCCGTTGTGTGATTTACCATACCATTGTGTGATTTATCATCTCTTTGCGTTCTTTACCTTCCCATTGTGTGATTTACCATAACATTGTGTGATCTATCATCTCTTTGCGTTCTTTACCATCCCATTGTGTGTAATACAATCTGTTTTTATAGCACCCGTTTATTTTTTTTTATACTCCTTTATGTTATAGTATTCCTTTTTGTGTGTGTTGAATACCACCACTTAGCCTTTTATTTCGTCCATTAAAGTGTTATTACGTCTCTTTGCTTGTTACTCCGTCCCTTCTTGTGTTTTACCGTCCCCACATACAATTATGACTAGGAACTCTAATAGTAATAATAGTAAATACATTTTTATATTCTTTTAAGAAATAAGCGATATACATGCTCATACAACAAAAATAATAAAAACACTCTTTGTTACGAGGTCTTGTTTCTTTTGCATTACACAATTTTTTGCCTTGTAAGAATGTTTGTCAGAAGATCTAGGTTCTTGCAGACATGTTTGTCAGAAGATCTAGGTTCTTGCAAACATGTTTGTCAGAATATCTAGGTTCTTGCAGACATGTTTGTCAGAAGATCTAGGTTCTTGCAGACATGATTGTCAGTAGATCTAGGTTCTTGCAGACATGATTGTCAGTAGATCTAGGTTCTTGCAGACATGATTGTCAGTAGATCTAGGTTCTTTTAGAATTTGTTTCTAAAAGATACCTAAACAAACACTGCATAAGCATATAATCTCCGTTAATAATCGCTAAACCAGTGATGGCGAATCTTTTTGGGGCCGCATGCCCAAAACTCAATTAAAACCTATTGTAATATAGCAAAGTGCCAACACAAAGTGCCAACACCAAGTGCCAACACAGTGGTTTAATTAAGGAAGAAATATCTTAGTTGCGTGCCGGCGGCTGACGAGTCTCTGCGTGCCCTCTGTGGCACGTGTGGCATAGGTTCGCAATCAGTGCTCTAAATAGTCATTTTGTTGTTGCTGTTGGGGGATCTTGTTTCTTGTAGGATTGTTTGTTACAAGATGTTGGTTCTGGTTGCGCAGTTCCACGAGTCAATAGTATTCCTTCATGGGATGGAAACGTAAGACGACTGGTCAGACCGCCTGCCTTGTGCGAACACCACTGCACCGGGACCAGAACAGACTGGCCACACAGAGGTAGAATGAGTAGCTCAAGTAAGGGTCAGTCAAGGGCGTTCAGGTCTTAATGCGCTTTGGCACCTCAGACGCTCACACAGAAGAAGATACAAAAGAGCTGTAGGAAACATAAATAATAAATGAAATTTACGTTAATAAACATATTTTATAGAGCAGGGGTCTCAAACAAGCGGCCCGCGGGCCAATTGCGGCCCGCCGGGTGATATTTTATGACCCCCACTAGATATCCAAGTTTAGTGCATGTGCGGTCCGCCGTGGCGATAATAAAAACAAATTTTAAAAATAAAATTAAAATATGATATTTTAGAACTGTGATTGGAATTTTTTTTTCTTTGGCCTTTTTTCTGTAGAAATTTTTTTAATGATTAGATTATTTTATCTACCCGTTTATTCCCTAGAGTCGCCGTTCGTCGTCTCTATCGGTAGACCCTTACAGTCGCTGAGCGTCGATTATTTTGTGTTGTTTCGTCTGCAGTGCTGATCCAATTCTCTAAGTAGCTTTTTTTTTTTTTTTTACTATCTTTAACACTCGCACAGAGGAGCTATTTATTTTTAGAAGGTTTTAAAACCTAACAAATAATTAATAAAATGTTGGTTTAGATTTTTCCTAAAATAGAATTTCAAATTTGATATCTTCAGTTGACCAGTCTGTACCCAAAAATATCTTCAGTTGACCAGTTTGTACCCAAGAATATCTTCAGTTTACCAGTTTGTACCCAATAATATCTTCAGTTGACCAGTCTGTACCCAATAATATCTTCAGTTGACCAGTCTGTACCCAATAATATCTTCAGTTGACCAGTCTGTACCCAACAATTACTTCAGTTGACCAGTCTGTACCCAAGAATATCTTCAGTTGACCAGTCTGTACCCAAGAATATCTTTAGTTGACCAGTCTGTACCCAAGAATATCTTTAGTTGACCAGTTTGTACCCAAGAATATCTTCAGTTGACCAGTTTGTACCCAAGAATATCTTTAGTTGACCAGTTTGTACCCAAGAATATCTTCAGTTGACCAGTCTGTACCCAAGAATATCTTCAGTTGACCAGTCTGTACCCAAGAATATCTTTAGTTGACCAGTCTGTACCCAAGAATATCTTTAGTTGACCAGTTTGTACCCAAGAATATCTTCAGTTGACCAGTCTGTACCCAAGAATATCTCACGGCGGTGATACCTCAGTCACTCAATTTGGTCGCGTTACACCATTGTGAATCGTAATTCACTAACTGATGCAGCAATCATAATTTTACCTGTATATGCACTAGAATGGCCCCTCTTTCTGATTCCTTCCATTTGCAAAAACTTGAATTATATTGAGCACTTGATTCATGAGTAGCTTATTTTGTATTTATGTATGTAAGCTTTTCATTCATCAAAACATCAGTTTTATTCATTTTTTTAATGCCACAAGACAAAAAAAGATTAACATTTCAAAATATTAAGAGTAAGTAAAATTTATGCAGAAGATTACTAACGCCAAAATCATTCACGTGCTATTTTCATCTCTGATTTGGTGTAAGGTACGTATCTAATTCGGGGGAGTTAATGTAGATATGTTAAACATCCTCAATCTCGCAAAATTTATAGTAAGTTCAAATTTTTATTGTCGTGTATTGATGTTTATTTATATCCATTAAGTCCATGTAAGCAGTTGCGTAGCGAAGGAAGGGCAAGGGGGGCAAATGCCCCGGCGGCACTTTGCCAGGGGCGGCAAATTCCTGGTCGTTAATTAGCGCCTAAGAAAAAAATAAGAAAGAGACCTTTTAAACTAAATGAAAGAAAATAAATAAGAAATTAATAAAAGAAATAGAAGATCTTTATTTAGGCATTTGAACTTTTCTAACGTCAAAACTTCAAACTCCTTATTGAATATACATTTTATTTTTCTGATACTAATGCTACTGTCCTAAAAAGTACTAAAGTAGTATGATAATGTAACACTGAAGTAGCTTGAATGATTCTTAAAATTTGACAGTCGCTCCTGTTGTAAAATCAAAACCTATTGTACAGGAAACATGAGCCAAGGTCAGGGCGGCACATTGTGTGTACACTGGGGGAGGGGGCGGCTAATTCCTCATTAATTAGCTTCAAAAAGGAAAAGCGTTATAAAAAAGTTTATTAAAATTTAAAAAAGCAAAGATTTTTAAAAATCAAAGAAATAAAGGAACTTTATTATATACGTTAACAATTCAAATGCCAGAACTTCAAACTCCCCTATGAACATTAAGTTTTCAAATACTAATGCTATTGAATTGGAAAACAAATGGGTTGAATAAGTGTACGAATATGACATTATGATTCTAGTAAAAAATAATTGATTCAAGTTTGATTTTAACTTAAATAAACTACTGGAAAAATTTGTTGGAGTATCTACATGGTTGATTCTACTAAAACATAATTGTTTTTATTTTAATAATGTCCTTTTGATTTCAAGCATCAACAAAAATAATGTTTATTAAATAAAAATAAAACTTTGCACGCACATATCCAAACTTAGTCACCCATGCTCAACATGTCCAAAGTTTGTTGTTTTTTTTTTAAATTGGAAAGCAACAGAAGTCGGATAACAAAGAATTGACAAAGAACAACAATAAATTGTAAAATAAAAAAAAGTGGCAGGACTTTTTTGTTAATTTTTTGACATTATTATTGCCTGGCAAAAGATAAAAAGTTCGGTCACAGAATACTATTGCAAATAAAGGCAATATTCCGGAACCAATGCATTTGCTTGCCAAGTACGATCGAGCAATCCTAGAACATTGTTTGAAAAAAGGGGTTTAAAAAGTGTCATCTAAAATTCTAACTCCAATCTATGTCAAAGATGCACGAAATAATTTATAAATGTATAGAATCTAGTGCTTGAAAAAATGCTAAACAGAAGGTGCTCATAGTAAATTAATGGGATACATTAAGGAGGCTTTGAAATTTGATAACATTTTATGATGAGACCTTATCCTTCAAATCGAGCCTTCAAGTCAAAGTACCAGACAGTCAGGGAGCAAATTTTTGGTGGTCCAAAATATGTATCCATATTATTTAGAAAGACAGTTGAGAAGAAAATTATAATATTTATAAGATGACATTACTGTAGAAACTCATGTGAGATTTTGGCAGGTATGTAGAATTTAGAAAACCAGGCAATCTGCTGGACTTTGAAATGTTGCCTATAAATTAGAGCATTCAAATGGCATCGTCAAACAAAGACTATCTTACCAGATGGGTACAAAATAAATGAATTAATGAACTAAAGACCCCTTGATTTATTTATACACGTTTATGAAGATTTTAAGGCTCGAAGTTACCTTGCCTAAAATAATATAATTAATTTAAACAATGCTTAAAATAGTGTTAAGTAATGCAAGGTCTTAAAATAGCATTTAAAAAAATGAAGTTAATCAAGAATTAATTGCAATCAATAACGATTACGCCAAAATTTTCTAATCTATTGCTTACTCAATTTTGGCTATTGAGGATGGTAAGGCTGAAATTATTTATACCCGAAAGAGGGTGCAATCAGGAAAACAGAAAATTTTAATTTTATTAGAGAAATAAAGCTATTCTTTTATCTCTATTACAGTGTCATTACATTTTTCTACTAAAAACTATATTTATATTACAGCGTTAACATTATTTTTGTCAGGGGAGGGGGGGCGGCAAATTTTTGTTCTGCCCCGGGCGGCACATACCCACGCTACGCCGCTGCATGTAAGCTTTTGAAATCTAATTGGTTGTTTGAGATTAAGGGATACAGCAATTTTCGCTTCTATAAGATTGGCGGCTGACAAACTTGAGTCATTTATAATTACCAGCACATCAGTGTCATGTTCTTATACTCCATCCTCTAGGTCTTTCAGCTAATCAGTATTGCTACGAGAATCAGATGACTTAGATTCATTATTGAATTTGGCGGGAGAAACATTAAAGGTAAAATAAATATATATGTATATATATTTTACCTTGGCTTTTTGTTTTTAATTTATTACACACTAGCTAAATACCCGCGCTTTGCAGTGTTAATTTATGATTTCAGTTAGCGTTTAGAACCGGTAACCACTAATTCACATACCCTTTGATTTCAATCTGGATCATGATGGATATACTAAATAAATTAACTAACCGTCTTGGAACAGACGTTAGAAGTTCATTACCCTATTGGAAATTTTATTATTTTTTCAAAGCACATTTGGTCAATAATTTATCAATTTTTTCAGTAGACACTTTTTAAATTACCTTTTATATAACTAATGTTTAAAAATGGCTTACGGGACCCCAGCCCTTAAAGAAGTTTTTACTATTAAAAACTTCTTTAAAAAAAAAAAAACTAAAATAAGGGTGTAAAATGTATCGTTCAAAACAACAGCTTATTTCAATTTGGATCATAATGAATATATTTGTTAGTTAGAATTTGTTTTCAAAAGATCAAGTGTAATCGAATGGTTAAAATGTCTTAAATGTTAACGAAAAAGAGATTAGGGGCCAAGGGCTACAAAAGATTGAAAAATATAATTTTAATGACCTAACGAATTCAAGTTTTTAACTTCAAGTTTTGTAGAAATACATTTACACAGTATCCAAAGTTTTTTATTTGTAATTTAGCTAACATAATGTAAAATAAAACTACAATGGAGTGTTACGTTTGCCTGCTACCATCCCAAATTTTAATGCGTCTACCTGCACAGGAAGTTGGAGAATTTGTGATGATTAACTTTTTATTTCAGAAAAAATAAAATTGGGCCCCCGCTCCCAGTGAGTGGCAATTAAAATACTTTTTCTTGTTACCAGCGCGGGAGTGTACTCAACAGTTTCGCTAAAGTTTCATGCTTCTAACTACATGGGAATATGAAAAATTAAAGATGAGTCAGTTTTTATATCAGAAAAAGTACATTTTGGCCCCCGGCTCCCAGTGAGTGATACTTTAAATATTCTTTGCCTGTTACCATTACGGGAGTGTACTCAGCAACTTCCCAAATTTTCATGTTTCTACCTACAATAGAAAATGGAAAAATAGCAATTTTCAGTAAAAGA
Source organism: Radix auricularia (assembly GCA_002072015.1). NCBI lineage: Eukaryota > Metazoa > Mollusca > Gastropoda > Lymnaeidae > Radix > Radix auricularia. The sequence continues at coordinate 855,344 of MUZC01004404.1, read as the reverse complement.
GAAAAAACGTTTTTGGGCCCCCAGGCCCCATGAAAGTAAATTCTATTTTAAAAAAACATTCCAATAATCGTTGCAGAGTCTATTCAACAACTTACCAAAGTTTCATGCTTCTACCTACCCGGAAAGTTGGAGGATTAGGGATAAATAAATTTTTAATTTAAAAAAACTACGTTTGGGCCCCCCCGGCCCCCAGTAAGTGAGAATTTAAATATTTTATTCATTTGTTACCATCGTTGAAGTGTACTCAACATCTTCCCAAAGTTTTATTCTTCTGCCTACGCGGGAAATAGGATAATTAGTGATTTTCATATTTTAATTTTATTTTGCCTTTGAAAGGGAAAAAACACCTATCGGCCCCCGGCCCCCATGAGTGTGATATTTAAATTATTTGCCGTCAATAATTGTCATAATAGGCTATTAAACAACTTTGCAAAGTTTCATGTATCTATCTACCTACATGGGAAATCGGAGAATTAGTGATGAGTCAGTTTTTATGTAAGAAAAATATATTTGGGCCCCTGGCCCCCAATGAGTGTAGCTTTAAATATTTTTTTTTTACATATTACAATCGCGGGAGATTACTCAACAACTTCCCAAAGTTTCTTGTTTCTACCATTAAATTATGACATTAAGAGCGCCAGGGCCCATTCACGGGCAGGATATAAAGTTGAAAACACCTATTTATTTTAAGATGGATAACAATGGATACATTTGTCATCATTTTCGAGATCTTTAATAATTGAATTGGGGAATACAATCTTGAAGGTTTATAAAAATAGGTATTATGGGCCCCCAGCCCAAAAGACCGGCCCTTAGGAGATAACTTCTTCATGTAATTTTAATATTTGCTACCAAGAATATAATTACAAAATTTGGTTAAGATCTATCAATTTATCAAGCAGATAGCGCTTAAACTAATTTTTATATAGCTCAAATAAGCAGAAATTGTCATTAAGGACCCCCGGCGCCGCTTTAGAGTTAAATGGAGAAAAAAAAGTAGCCAGTTACCATTCCGGAAGGGTACTCAACAGTCTCAAAAACTTTCATGACGATCAGATGAATGGTTTAGTCAGCTATAGAGGACAAACACACACACACACACACACTCACACACACGCACACACACACACACACACACACATACACACACATACAGACATACTTTGATTTATATATATATAGATTAGTCTTAAGTTTTTTATGTTCAGAAGTTCATTAGCAGCGAGGAAAGTGCTGCCCGATCCATTCGATTCATCATATTTAAAATTGATTGTGTACAGTTACATGTGCCGTTACTACAGGAGCAGCTGCCAAATTTGAAGAAAAATTAGTCCTCCCGCACATTCGTTTCACATTCTCATACGACTCAAACCTCTTCGTTTTTTAGTTCAGTAGGTTAAACTTTAATTAGAGGAATTTATATCCATTTTGGTGTTAGAAGTCTTATCAGTTGAAACTTTTAGATATCTTAGAATAGTTCCCTAATTTCTTATTAATTTCTTATTTGGTTATTCTGTAATCATAAAAAACTCCACTTTCTTTAAAAAAATGTTCTTCGAAACTAATTAATAACGCGAAATTTGCCACTCCTTACAAAGTTCCACCTTAGGCGATCGCCCCCTTGCCTCCCTCTCGCTACGCCCCTGTTCTATTACTGTGACCTACTGAATTTTGAAGGTAATTAGGATATAAAATTGGGGGGAGGGGGTAATTTAAGTATAAATATTTCAGTTAAATTTGACTCAAAAAAGTTATAGTCTTACAATAGCGAAAGTCTATGAACTGAAATACCCAGTGTATTCAATTTCCCTCCGATATTTAAATTTCGGGTATTTAGTGATCATACAGAATGGAACTGCATAAAGCTTTTCAATAAAAAAAAAAATACACAAAACAATTGTGTAAGAAGACAATAAATTTAAGCTTTATTTATGAACTAATACTAATAACAGTAGACGTTTCGTCTAATGCCTTCATTAGTACAATAACACAATTGGTTTGTGTATTATTATTTTTTTTTGGGGGGGGGGAGGGGGTATTTAGTGAGGATTTATCGCACAGATATTTGTTATTTTGATTCATGTTTTTTACTTCACCACTTGACCAAGACAAAGTGCTAGCTAACAACTCATAAAATTTGAATAGGTGTAAATACTTAAGCAAAATCATGTCTGAAAAAAGTGACATGACGTCATATGTTGCGACGTTTCCCTGTGTTTTCATCGGGTCCAGATGGCTGGCAACACTTTCAACTCATTGGGACAACAGGACGAGGGTCGAACATTTAGGCGCCAGGTTCTAGCCGCAAAAATCATCTCAAAAATTACATTTTTGCAAAGGACGTGAAGACAATAAAATTTTCAAACACTTAAAAATAACTAGTCATTTGTATATAACATCGCCTTGCGTTATGTACCATCCCACTGTGTGCTTTACCTTCACATTGTGTGCTTTACCTTCCCATTGTGTGCTTTACTATCCCATTGTGTGCTTTACCTTCATATTGTGTGCTTTACCTTCCCATTGTGTGCTTTATCATCCCATTGTGTGCTTTATCATCCCATTGTGTGCTTTACTATCCCATTGTGTGCTTAACCATCTCATTGTGTGCTTACCATCCCATTGTGTGCTTTACCATCCCATTGTGTGCTTTACCATCCCATTATGTGCTTTACCATCCCAATGTGTGCTTAACCATCTCATTGTGTGCTTTACCATTCCATTGTGTCCTTTACCATTCCATTGTGTGCTTTACCATTCCATTGTGTGTTTTACCATCCCATTGTGTGCTTTACCATCCCATTGTGTGCTTTACCATCCCATTGTGTGCTTTACCATTCCATTGTGTGCTTACCATCCCATTGTGTGCTTTACCATCCCATTGTGTGCTTTATCATCCCATTTTGTGCTTTACCATCCCAATGTGTGCTTAACCATCTCATTGTGTGCTTTACCATTCCATTGTGTCCTTTACCATCCCATTGAGTGCTTTACCATCCCATTGTGTGCTTTACCATCTCATTGTGTGCTTTACCATCTCATTGTGTGCTTACCATCTTATTGTGTTCTTACCATCTCATTGTGTGCTTTACCATTCCATTGTGTGCTTTACCATCCCATTGTGTGCGTGACCATCCCATTGTGTGCTTTACCATCCCATTGTGCGCTTTACTATCCCAGTGTGTGCTTTTAAACCATCTCATTGTGTGCTTACCATCTCATTGTGTGCTTACCATCTCATTGTGTGCTTTACCATCTCATTATGTGCTTTACCATCATATTATGTGTAACACAACCTTTTTATCAACATTGTATGTGTTTATACTCCCTTTGTGTGTTATATAATTCAGTTTTATGTAATACATCCATTTTTGTGTAATACCAACCATTTGCGTGTTATTCCGTGCCTACTTGTCTTATGCATTATCATTTGCATGACGATAAAAAAAAAACTTCAGATCATTCAGATCTAAGTGCGAGAAATAATCCTATATGCACTTGTTACTAAGAACTCTATAAAAGAATACAAATTACACTTTTAACACAGAGTACCAGTATACACGCTCGTGCGATTTATAAAATGTGTTTTTAAAAAATGCATTGCATCAAATACACTTTTTGTTACAAAATCTTGTTCTTGTAGAATTTTTTGTTAGAAGATCTTAGTTCTTGTAGAATTGCTTGTTAGAAGATTTCGAACCAAATCAACCAATGAGCATTTAATGTAACCAATTCTGAAACGCTTCCGTTGAAATTCACCAAATAATTTGTTTGTTGGGTGTTCGGGTTTCATGTAGAATTGTTTGTTACAAGGTCTTGGTTCTGGTCGCATTGTTCCAGGAGTCATTATTATTCCTCTATGGGATGGGAACGTATGACGACTGGACAGACCGCCTACCTTGAGCAAACACCACTACACTGCCCACAGCGATCAGGAACAGACTGGCCACACATAGGTAGAATGAGTAGCTCAAGTGAAGGTCAGTGACGTACCTGTTTTCAGATGTCTTGGCAGCCCAGACACTCACACAGATGATGATAAAAATAGCTGTAGGAAACATGGTTAAACAAATTAAATTTGGGTTGATAAATATATGTTAAAGAGGATAATATCAGAACTGATGATGATAATAAATGCAAATGAGAAAGGAAAAGAAAGGTTAAATGTCATTTTCTAGAAGTAAAACCATTGAAAACTGTTTGGTTGAACTAGGCAAACATAAACAAATCTCCATAACGATGCACCAAAACAAACACAAAAATTAACCACTTTCATTTCTTCTGCTATTTGTAGGCCTATATTTATTTAGATCTCTTAAAAGTTGTATTGAATTGAGGTTTTTTTTTTTTTTTTTGCTAAATGTGTTATCCTAAACAAATCACCACCAAAAATTTATAAGCTTATTATCCCTATATTTAATTTTTCGGCTATCGTTCAAATCACGGTGCCAAATTATTTTACACACACATATATTATTTATTGAGAGAACACATTAACAGTGATAATAATTATCCGATAACCAATCATTGAATACTAAATAAATTATGCTTTAATATCCCAAAGCATTTGAAAATAGCTGCTGTAAACGGAGTCAATTCAATCCCTGCCAATTGCGCTGCATGTAAGGGAGAAAAAAAAGAGAATTATGTTAATCTGGTCTACCTTTTTCTAAACAAAAAAAAAATTATGAAAATACGCTGAAATATGTACTGATTAACAAAATGAATTGAATGATGCCGCTACTGTTTATAGCTAAGGCGTGTCCGTTTGAAGCAAGCATATTAATATCTATGTGATTACACACACAAAATCAGGGGCGGATTAAGACTGCACGGGGCCCCTGGCTGCAATCAAACGGGGGCCCTATCCAGCCAGTGTCCCTTAAAATATGATTGCTAACAGCTAATATAAGACTGTAACTAAATATTAATAATGAAAAAAGAAACGAACACGAAGAAATAACTGTTTAAAATGTTCGCCGGTGTGTTAAAAATTGAGTGTGAGAAGAGAAACTTTTACATTCCATCGCTGGAAATCGAACCCGACACCATTTGCATCACAAGCCTATGCCCTTTCCACACGACCAGCGGAGCTTGTCTAAATTGAGAAATTTTAAAAAAATATAAATTATATTTTATACTATATTCTCTAAGTGAGCCAAGTTTTATAGATTATTAAGACTGTCAGGTCTGAATCGCGCAGTGTTAGGAAGTCGTAAGAAATTTCCCGAATCGTGTTTTTTTAAGCCAAACTTTTTAAAACGGGAATTTAGGAATTTATAAGGATTTTGCCTAACATATGGGAATTTTTTAGATTGACAATTTAAAGGAAAATAATTACATTCTTGGATGAAAATAAAATAAAATAATTTGAAACATGCTCATTTTCAAATAAGAAATACTTTTTTTGTGTTGGTGCGAGGCTCTTTGACGTCATATGTGTTTATTTTTAGCGTGTCTAGGTTTTTTATTTTGGATCTAGTTTTTTTCCTGACATCTTTGCTAGGTTTTTCCCAACATTGTCACTGACAGTGGACTGCAGACAGTTTACATTCAGATTGTCTAAATGTATTACTATTAAATAATATAATTAATTAGTCTGAGCCCGAATCATCATAAAATGTTTGTTACATATAAAGGACCAAATCATTAATAATATGTAAACATATAACAATCTATGTAACCATGTATGATTGATTCATTATTAATAAATTTCAAAACATTCATTTTTAAAAATGTATTTTTATCAATCACAGACAAATTTAAATTACAAGAGTATCCAAATAACTTTTTTAAACTTCATGATGTTAAAATTTAAAAGTATGATCTATATTTTGGCTTTGTAGCCAAGTTGTTAAAAAAACGTGCAGATTAAATAAAAATTGAAAATACCCTATTAAACATTGACTTAAAAATGCAAAAACATGTATTATTTTTTTAATTTGGAAGTCAAAAGTCATTAAAATGAATGCGAAAGCATTTAATTGAAGTTGTCAGTTTTAAGATTTTTCCCAAATTTTTAATGCATTTCGGAATTTTTAGCCCAATTTGGGAATTTTTTTACCCCTGGCTGGGAAAATCTGGCACTTAAGTCTTCGCAACTCTGGAATCGCAATCAGTTTAATAAATAATGCTAATGAATTTATTTAATTTATTATATTTTCAAGAGTTCGTGCAAACATTTGTACACTTTTATTTTAAAATATAAAAGGTTTGGGGGCCCCAGATCGTCGGGGGCCCGTGGCTTTAGCCCGCTCAGCCCCCCCCCCCTTAATCCGCCATAGCACAAAATAATTTGCTACCGGGATTCGGAGGATTTCCCATTTTTCTTTAATTTATTATATTTTCAAGGGTTCGTGCAAACATTTGTACACTTTTATTTTAAAATATAAAAGGTTTGGGGGCCCCAAATCGTCAGGGGCCCGTGGCTTTAGCCCGCTCAGCCCCCCCCCTTAATCCGCCATAGCACAAAATAATTTGCTACCGGGATTCGGAGGATTTCCCATTTTCTCTCCTTTGAAAATTATTCCTTTACGAACATTCAAAAAAATAATCTTTATTATTTTGAACAATAAGCTACTGTTTGTATTAACACTAACACCCAGAGACAACACCTTACATTTTTTTTACTCGAAGGAAGTAAGTCGTGAAGGGAATGACACTATGTGCTACCGCACTCGGTGGCACCAACCCTAGTGACGTTTCTTTTAACACCTATTTCCGAAAGTTTTCCCCCTTAACCCGCGTCCTAACTTACTTCCGGCTGAGCCTAATGTAAAGGCGGCGTCAGTGAAGACTTTATTTGGGGCTCTACCCATCGAAGGGAGTAACACAAAGATGGCACCCAAGATAAAGGCGGTCCCACTGGCCAAAACACCCAGGATGGCGAAGGCCTCACAGACCTTGATGAAATCTGAAAAGTGATACAAACGTAATAAAAGATTCATTCGATGTATTTTTATATAATTTCTAAGGGGCCGTCCATAAAGTACGTCACGCTCCAGAGGGGGGATGTAAGAAAGTCCGACAGTTGTAAAGGGGGAGGGGGTTCCGACCATGTAACGTCACGGTGTTTTATATTAATTTTTAAAAAAAATAAAAATAGTAATTTTAGTTTGAAATTG
>MUZC01004404.1:812907-848062 GCA_002072015.1 Radix auricularia | reverse complement strand
TTGTGACAGGGAAACGGGGGGGGGGTAAAATGGTCAAATATAGCGAGAATACTTTATGGACGGCCCCCTAACTTAGACTTCATAAAACAAGAAATTTAAATAAAACATAACAATTAATTTTTGGAATGAAAAGAATGTTTCAAAAATGAATTTATATTTCTATCAATATAAATAATTCTCAATGTTGGTTTTGTCACGTCTGTCTGTCTGTCCTGTCCATGACGCTACTATTTTTAGATAGCTGCGCACCAAAAATACTCAATAAATATATACAATTTGCAATTTATGTCCCGATGACGCTACTAATTTTAGAAACCAGCGCACCAAAAATGTTTAAAATTGTTACTGGAAATATAAATTAATTTTTAAAAATAATTAATAAATAGATCAAGATGAAACTGTAGGAAATTGCCGAAGAATAATTTTAAAACTCATGCTCATGTGGGACCGGGGGCCCAAAAACTTTTCCCCCTTCATATGGGCTTTTATATAAAAAATTCAAAATGATTAATTTTCCTACTTCCGAGTAGGTAGAATCATGACATTTTTGGAAGTTGTTGAGTACACTTTTTGCGATGGTGACAGGCGAAAAACTGGGAGCCGGGAGGTCAAAATGTATTTTTTAACTAATATAAGCGATATAAAAACTGAAAATGACTAATTCTACTATTTTCCGTGTAGGTACAAAAATGAAAATTCGGAATGTTGTTAAGTACCCTACCACGATGAAGCAATCATAACTGTTGCGCCAGTCTGTTGGGATTGCTCGTATAGACTTGCAGACACTATTTCGTTTTTTCCAGGGCAGTTGTATGTAACCTACTCCAGAGTGGTCAAAGAGGAAAATTATTTTGTACACAATCCAAATGTAACGGCCAAAAAATGATGTCTATCACATTGCTTTAAGAAAAATGTACCCATTTATTGCATGCAAATAAACAGTTTTGACGCTTCTACAGAAAACCTTATTTAAAACTCCGGAAAGGCGGGTACTTGCATCTAGAATAATTTAATATTTAAAGCAAATAATCGAAATGAACAAATGAATCAAAGAAAATGTTACAGAAAATATTTTATATACAATTTTTTAAGACCCAAGCACATTTTTAAAATTAAATTTCTACTTTTGTAAGCTCTGGTTTTTTAGTATTTGTATCAACGCAAACACACACACACACACACACACACACATATATATATATATANATGTATATATGTATATAAAGGCTGTGGAGATTAACGATTAAATTCTCGATTAGTGGTTTAAAAGTTTATTAATTAAATATTGATTAAAATAATTTTTACCGATAAAAAATTCGATTCAAATGTTATTAATATTTTTATTAATTTATTAAAGAAAAATAACTAATAAACAATAAAATAGCCCAGATCACTGGATCTGCATTGCTGATGAACATATTACAACAGTCCACAGAAGTTTAAATAGTTCAAATTATTACTTTTCTGTGTCTATTAGCCAGGGAAATAACTAAATAAAAAACAAAAAAAAATCAATTACCTGTTATTGTTACTTCCCTTGAGATGTTTGGCTTTAATCGAAATTAACGATTAATTCATTAAAATAATTGTACATTTTTAACAATATCTATACTAATAAAAGGGAAAGCCCTCACTGACTCACTCACTCACTCACTCACAAATTCATCACTAATTCTCCAAGATACCGTGTAGGTAGAAGCATGAAACTTTGGGAAGTTGTTGGGTACCCTCTCACTACGAAAATTGTCGAAAAAGAATTTTAAAAATCTTGCTCATGTGGGGCCGGGGGGCCAAAAACTGTTTTTTTTCTACATCACTAATTCTCCAAGTTACCGTGTAGGTAGAAACATGAAACTATAGGATGTTGTTGGGTTCTCAATAACAACAAAATTTGTTAAAAAAGAATTTGAAAAATCTCCCTCATGTGGGGCCGGGGGCCCCAAAAGTTTTTTTTTCTTATATGGTCCTTTTAAAAATTGAAAGTCAGCAATTTTCCTATTTCCCGTGTAGGTAGAAGCATGAAACTTTGGGAACTTATTGGGTACTCTCTAATTACAAAGATTGGCGAAAAAGAATTTTTAAAATCGAGCTCATGTGGGGCCGGGGGCCCAAAAACTGTTTTTAACTTCATCACTAATTCTTCAACTTCCCGTGTAGGTAGAAGCTTGAAACTTTGGTAAGTTGTTGGATGTCCAAAAACGACTAAATTGGCAAAAAAAGAATTTTTAAAATTTAGCTGAAGTTGGGCCGGGGGCCCAAAAAGCTTTTTCATAATATGGGCTCTATAAAAATTGAAAATCACCAATTTTCCTATTTGCCATATGGGTAAAAATATGAAACTTTGGAAATGTTTTGAGTGCACGCTCTCGGCGAAAATTGGCCAAAACAAATTTTAAAACTAACTCTCATGGGGGCCGGGAGCCCAAATATAGTATCTCTTATATTAAAAATCGACTCATCACTAATTCTCCACTTTTCGGTGTAGGTAGGAGCATGGAATTTCGGGAAGTTGTTTGAAACCCTCTCACGACGAAAACTGGTGAAAAATAATTTTAAAAATCTCGCTCATGTGGGGCCGAGGACCCAAAATATTTTTTTTCCTAATATGGGCTTAATAAAAATGGAAAATCACATCACCAATTCTCTTATTTCCCGTGTAAGTAGAAGCATGAAACTTTGAAATTTTTGAGTAGATGTTTCCTACGATTATTTTAACAAAGATAAAAAAAATTCCCACTCATGGGGGCCGGGGCCCCAAAAAACTTTTTTTCCCTAATATGAGCTATATAAAAATTGAAAATCACTAATTCTCCTTTTTCCAGTATAGGTAGATGATTGAAACTGTGGACACAATTTTGAGTACACGCTCCCAACGTATTTTGGAAAAAATAATGTAAAACTCCCTCTCATGGGTGGCCGGGGGCCCAAATATAGTTTTTCTTCTATTAAAAATCGACTCATCACTAATTGTCCAAATTTTCCGAGTAGGTAGGAGCATGAACTTTTGGAAAATTGTTGTGTTACCTCTCACAACGAAAGTTGGTGTTTTTGAAATACACACTCATGGGGGCTGGGGCCCCAATAACTTTTTTCTCTTATATGAGCTGTATAAAAATTGAAAATCAATAATTCTCTTACTTACTGAGTAGGTAAAGGCGTGCAACTTTGGGGGGTAGTTAAATACACTTCCACGATGGTAGCAGGTGAAAACATATTTAAAATATCCTTTACTGGGGACCTGGGGCCAAAATATAGCTTTAAAAATCACTCATCAATCATCACTAATTCTCCAATTTCCGGTGTAGGCAAGAGCATAAAAATATGGGAAGTTGTTGAGAACCCTCTCACGACGAAAAGGAAATTTAAAATTCCAAATTATGTTGGGCCGGGGTCCCAAACACTCTTTATCTGTGAAAATTGAAAATCACTAATTGTCCTTTTTGCCGAGTATGTAGAACTTTAAACTTTAGGAAGTTGTTGAGTACACTTTCTTCATGGTAACATGTGAATATAAATTTAAATTATCCCTTACTGCATGTTGGAGGCCCCGACGTAGTTTTTCTATTAAATGGGCCTTTAAAAACGGAAAATTACTGCTTCTCCCATTTTCTGCGTAGGTAAAAGTATAAAGCCTTCAGTAGTTGTTTATTAACAGCCCGCGATGGTAATAAGGAAAATAATTATAATTTTTTTTTAAAATGTCCTCTCATGGGTCGCCCGGGGCTCAAACTTTTTTTTCACCTAAAACGAGCTATATAAAACTGAATCAATAGTAATTCTCCAAGTTTCCACCTAGGTACAAACTTTAAAATTTTGGAAGCTGTTAAGTACCCCCTCGCCCCGCGATGGTAAGAGGCAAAAGATATTAAATCACATCTCTCTAGGGGGATGATTGCCGAAATTTAGTTTTTTTCCCCAAATATGCGTTATATAAAAAAGACGCATCTATCGCCAAATTATTGTGTACGTAGGAGCCTGAACGGTTGAAGTTAATATATTTAGTATATCCATCTTGATTCAGATTAATATCAATAGGTGTTTTGAATTGGTGTTACGCGTATTCTCAACGCTAACTGAAATCCTAATTTCCGCAGCAAAGCGCGGGTAAATTGCTAGTATATATATAATTTAGGATTATTATTTTTTAAGTCCCGTGACCGAAGGTCGGAGGGGGTCCTAATATTTCCATTAGCACTTACTAGGGGATTTGTAGACCTTGATTGGTGCCGCGACTCCCTTCCAGGTCAACTGGGGGACTAGCATAGCGTTAGTAAATCATCGTTCTTATTGTGGCTCAATCCCAAGCCCCTTAGCTTGTGAGGCGAGTGCACAATGGACTTTGCTAGCCAGGATTAATGAACATTTAAAATTCTTTTACATTAACATAGGTAGCTTTTTTATATGTCTTTCATACTGGTCTACGCTCTTACCCAATTTTAATGATTCTGGTATGTCCGTACACTGGTCTTCCACGCAACGCTTCCAGAGTCCCAAACTCACTGACATGACAGGATCGTCCAATGTGGATGCTCTCAACCAATCAGTGGTCGCAATCCCAGCAATATCCATGATGAACCCGATACCGAGTGTGGCCAGTCCCACGGAGTAACTGGACGTTAGGCCTCGAGAAATCACCCTTAGTGACCCGAGGGGTTTGGGAAGAAAGAGAATATACGTGAGATATGAAATGAGACGGGACTGGAATATTAGACTGGTGGAGACAGAGAGAGAGAGACACACACAGAGAGAGAGAGAGAGAGAGAGAGAGAGAGAGAGAGAGAGAGTATTTGAGAGAGAGTTTTTGAGAGAGAATACTTGCAATATTCATTTAGCCGGGCCTGAGATGTGTAGTGATTGGGGCTCACAGCTAACGATGTCTAGTTATTTCTGAGTGAAATATCACTGGTTTAAATATTGATAAGTAACTTGTGATTCAAAACTGTTAAAAATCTTCACTCCTCCAGCCCGCCCTTAATGCTGGGGTGGATAGTACGAGCTGCTAACAACTGAAAAAAAACCAGTGTGATTAATCATCGACTGACCAAAGATTTTTAACAGATTTGTTAAGTAAAAATGCAAACTAAGAATTCATGTCCCTAATTCCATTGCCATTGGCCTACCATAACACATAACGAGGCAATAACATTGTTAAATCTTTACAAAGTGCACAGCATCATGATGAAGCATTCGTCAGGGAGCAAAAAAACAATCAAAAAAAGTAAAATTATGAAATCATGTCCTCCATGTATAATGAAGTAATTTTGAAAATCTAACAAAACTTTAGCCTTTGTAAAATGGAACTTGTACTAATGAAAAATAACGTAAAACTACAAGGCTACCTTACTTTGTAAAGACCTGTACTAGAATATACATCTTCTGTATGTGACTTAACCAACAAAGAAAATAAACATAAACTATGTAGAACAAATTATACAAAGACGATTAAGATTTATTACTGAAGAATGTTCAAAATTGACAGAATAGCACCTATAGTTAAATCATTGAGAATAGATACACCAGAGGGTAGAATAACAAAGATCAAAGTAGTAATAATACATAAGGCTGTAGATTTTAACTTGAATTTACAACATAAATGTAATCTTATACAAACCTCAGATAGACATAAGAATAAAAAATCATGTTAAGCCTGGTCCCTTTTGGAACTCAGGGCGTGTTAGCGCATTTTCGTATTATGTATCAGTACTTATGTTAGATATCAGCATTATGTAGTTATCAGTAATTGTGTTTAGATTTTAGACATATTTTTATGAATTTTCTTGTGTAATGAATATACCTGACATTTTTTTTATTTAAAAGTCATTTCTTTACATTTAAAAAAAAAATATTTTCTCTTTAATCTAACTACAAGTCACCACAAATGATGACGTAAAACTCTCTAAACATTTACACACATTCTAATGACGTCAACAAAAAAAACAAACAAAAAAACAAACTAATTCTTTTGCACGCCTTCGCACCACTCTTGAATGCTTGAAATACTATGTATTCGACTTCCGGCAATGGCGGCCGTTCCCTGCGCTAGTGTTACCTCTCGATTCGAAATATTTTTTGGTAGTTTTAACGGGGTTTTTTAACGGATCGAGTAACTGAGTGTTGATGCACAAATGGCAGGTCAGGACATACAAAATACATATATACCTCATGGGTCTAGGACTTATGGATGCTGAGATCAAAGGTGATGACAGACGGACGGACGGACAAAACGGGTGCAATAGCGCATTCGACTTCTCGAAAATGCGCTAAAAAACACTTTTCTTAATCCGAATACAAAGCAACACACTCATTCCCTTTCTCCCCGCCCCCCTCCCCCTGGAATTAAAACGTGGAAGGGGTTGCCGGATCGAACCAGGAAAACAAACACTCTGTCATCATTTAAAACCCTAATGGAAAACCCATTATAATTTATACTGTCATTAATAATATTACTTAGAAACAATTCGAAAGTAAACTCACGTTGTCCTTTTTTAAAACAGATCTCACTTGGGCGTCAAATAAGCAAGTCATAAAATAGATACATGTTATTTAGGGATACCGAGTATATAAAATTATATTCAAGCGCGAAGAAATATGAAAAGCAACAAGCAACGGAACATTGTAGTTGATACAACCCCCATTAAAATTATTGTATTGAAATCTCATTTTAACATAACCCATAATTTTAACACAATCCAACTGGTTAGAATGACTAACTGGTTGTTAAAAAAAATCAATACACGCAGCATGACATAAATTTATAAATAAACACACGACAGCTTACCTGCTTTCCATTTATTGAATGCCTTAATAAGATGTTAAGCCAAAGAAATCAACCACACGAGTGTGAATGCTGGAACTTATTCCAAAGATATTTGCCGAGTTACGACTTGTTCATTGGATTATAACAGGGAAGTGACATCCTTGGAATTTTCTTATCTCTCCTTTCTTAAGGTCGATAACAACAGGCGCTGCAAGACATGCGCACCTGCCTACTACCTTAAACAAAAGAAAGTAGGTCATTCCATGAAAGGAAATTGAAAGTAGGTAATAAGAGAACGTTTCCCAGAACTTTGTTATGTTTGTTTAAGGTCTCACTGCGAAGTATCTTAGCAGACTTTTATTCAACGCTTGTCATTCTTTTTTTGTCACGACCATTTTGGGGGTCGAACGACCTTCATACATGGGTCACTTAACACATTTAGAGAACACATATTTCTTAACACTTCAGAAGCAGGTATTGCTAACATACTGGCTCAATATGTAACTAAAAATTCATCGGCCTCTCATATCAAAACTATAAATAAAGTAACAAAATTACAGTTTTGAAATAGCCATGGAAATCATGTTTTTGGCTGGAGGAGGGGGCATCAAGCCGAATTGCGTGAAAGGTTGACTCTGTGAGAAAATTGAGTGCCACTGATTCAAATAACAACAAGAAATAGAAGTCAACGGGTTAGGCATGGGTGGTAGCCTATAGCAAAGACATTGGTGATAAAGGAAGGTGATTCATTGGTGTTATAGGTGAGGCATTGGTGTTTTAGGGTTGAATTTGTGAGTCATGGGTGTATATATTTCTAGACGTAATTTTAAGAGTAAATTTTCGTTAATATGTTAAAAACGTGAATCGATTGCTTCATGGATGATCACCTGTTCTGTCTCTCGTATTTCCCACGTTACTACCTGCACGGCTGTCGTGCTTCTGTGCAGTAAAACTGTCGTGCGGTCTTTATGGCCCTTGGTTGTGTGTCACTTAATGTGTTGTTAACTTTTGCACCTGTAGTTGGTGCAGCAGCTTGTATCGCTCTTTGGAGATTAGTTTCTGCCAAAGCTTAGCACTATACGAAACTAAGGATTGCTGTTACTGCTTGTTGCTGACAAACCTTAGCACACGGGCTGTTATCGATTAATTTAAATTAGGGCTGCGGAAATTACCGATTAATTTCTCGATTAATCGGTAAATTATTTTATCGATTAAAATAATTTTAATCGATAAAATAGTGATTAAAATAAGCAAACTTTTTTTTTTTAAATAAATAAATAATTAATGATAGTTTTTATTTTATCATTATTTTTTTACGTACAAACTTCTCCGTTAAGGAAATTGACAAAATGGATACTTTAAAATAACCTGTTTTATAAATACAATGATATAAAAAAAAAACAATTGTTTTTACTATTTAACAATAACAAATTTTAAATTCATTGACATTATATTGAACTTCTTATTTTTAAATATATGGGGCCGTCCATAAATGACGTCACGCGATTTTTGCCGATTTTTGACCCCCTCCCCCCTACGTCACGCGTCGTCACAAAATCGTAGACCCCCCCTCCAAAAGTACGTCACAAAACTTTGACCCCCCCCCTTCAAAAAAAAACACACTTTATTTTCAAAAAAAGTGTTTCAAATCACTTTTTTTCTCATTTAAGTATTCATTTAATGTATTTCTACAATGTAATATTGTAACACGCGTGAAGCTAAGTAAAAGACATTAAATAAATTGTAAGCCAGTGATTCTCAAACTTTTACATATCAGACGACCGCAAAGAATTTTTCCATTTCACCAGGTATTCTTTTGCCCGTTTGACATGATTTTCTCTGTATTGATTTGATAGCAAAATGAGGCCCTACAAAACTTAAAGCCCTATAAGATTAAGTATGAATTCAGATTGTCTTATTTATTATATTTTTAAAATAAATGTTAAGTTTCCAAGGCATTGCAAGACAGCTAATGAACAATGCAGCTGTAATGTCAAAAACCATTCGATGTGATTAACCTTCATGATTAAGCTCGTGAATATAACTGTTGATGTTACAAGAATCATTGCATTGTTGACAGACCTAGAATATATAGATACAAGTAAGACAATTCCTCCAATTGATTTCGACCTTTTAATGACAGTTTTCCTACTAAGTATATGCACATCAAAGGCATTTGATCTAAAATTATCACATTGGTATCACGTCTCATGTTTTCTAAAAAAAATTATTAGGTATGCGCTGGAAGAGGAAATCGGAAATAGCCAATACTGTACGAACCCCACATTTGTGCAGGAAAGTAGAGTGCCATCTTGTAAATTATATTCAAGCGCGAAGAAANTTTTTTTTCAATTCTTTTCTCTTCAGGATTTCACGTACGTCACACAAGAGTTGTAAATATAATGTCACCAATGGACGAGGAGTGTTTAAATTGTTGCATCCTCTTGTGGAATTTATAAACTAATGAAAAATACATGGCTACCGCTATCGGCCTGTTAAACCAAGGGGTCGGTTAACAGCGATAAATTATCTCATTTGGGGTAAAAAGGGAACTCTTGGGGGTAATGCTGAATCATAATCATTGTGGGGATAAACGGCCGTGAAAAAAACGAAATGTGTTAACATCATTAGATTATATTTTATTTTAATTCATACAAATTAAACATTGACTATAAATCATTACTGTTAACTTCTTTGTTTTAAAAAATATTTTAAAATAATATTTTAAAAATGTATTTTATTAAAAAATCTCTCAATTGACTGACGGGCATCCCTTAAGACAGAGGTCGGCTAACAGGGGTAAATTACCTCATCTTGGGCTTGGGTCAAAAGGGAATTTTTGGGAGTAATGCAGACTCATTTGGGACATATAACATCCACTCCACTCCACTAGATATTTTCAAATACGTCATGTGTACGTTTACGCTTGTAACATATGCCCACTATTGAACCGGTTCTTTCCAGAAAATGCATTTGTTAAATTTGTTATCTATGTAGATTTCTTATTTACGTACTATACGAAGACANCTAAATCCAACCTACTTTCATTTATGTTGACACAAGTGACAATAATCTTAATCAACATGACTGGACTGTATCAAGTATCCTTTCTGTCATATTTAGAATTAATGCCTTAAAAACTCAGTTCAGAAGAAAGTGATTTTGTGCTCCTCTTGAATTGCGATGTCAAGAATTTGATGCATTCAATAAAGTTAATATATACTTTTGACTAATATTAAATGAACACATTAATCATTATATTTAGAATGGTCAGAGCCGTTTAACCAAAAGCCAATCGAAAAATTATATCAAACTCAAAACGTTTATAATTGTATCAAATAGATTCCCCTCCACCACCCACCAAATGGATGTTTCGTTTTGACTTAAAATATCTACATATAATCCTATCAAGATCTTTTTTTAGACATGTGTTTGTTAAACTATACAGTTGAAGTTGGGGGAGGGGGAGGGGGATAACCAACAAAAAAAAAAAGTTCGCAGACTCATGCCGCGAGAGAACTAAAAAGCTGGTGACATCACAAACGCTTTGATGTCAACGTCAAGCGTCGCAGCGTAGCAATTTGGTATGTTCTCTTGTGGGTTCTCAAACTTATAATTATATTTAATTTTCGTGTCTTGATAACTTAAACCAACCGGCGGCTGATGGCCTATCGACAGGCACTTTGAGAAGCACTGAATAAAAAAAAGTCATGATATTTAAATAAATTTTAAGAGACCAAATATTTCAGTGGAATGAGTGGAAAGTTTATTTAAAGTTACTGTTTCGATGTGACGTCACATTTCTTCAACCCCCTCCCTCCCCCACGTCACGCATCGTCACAAAAGTGAGACCCCCCTCACCCCCCTAGGTGCGTGACGTCATTTATGGACGGCCCCTATCCCTTAACAATAGTAGATCTACGTGTTTTAAATTTAATAAAATTAAATACTTTGGTTGCGGGCATTTTAAAAAATGCAATAAAAGGGCACAAAATATGAAGGAAAATGACATAGTGAAAAAAAGAGAATATGAGGCCTTAGAAAAAAAAGCATAGCTTTCGAACCACTTGGGATAAAAAGATGATCTTTTTGTTTTTACTAATCATCAAACAATTTCTATACAGCTGTATTACTTTTATATCTATAAAATTAATTTGAAATTTTCATTGAAGTGCCTCATTTTAATACGTTATTTAACTTGTTTTCAGTGGTAACTTAAAAATAACCTAATGCAAATACTAATTAACTTCTTTTTATTACTTCCCTTGAAATTTTCAGTTTAATGACGCCATTAATCTTTATTTTTAGCTTAACAAAATTATCGATTAATTAATCGGTAATTTCTAAAAAATTAACGATTAAATTTAATTTAATCGATAACAGCCCTAATTTAAATTTAATCGTTAACTTTTGAAATTACCGATTGATCAATTGATAATTTTAATTAGCGTTAAAAGTAAAGATTTCTGATGCGATTAAACTGAACATTTCAAGGGAAGTAAAAATCAAACAGGCAATTATCATTTTTTGTTTGATTGAGTTATATCCCTTGTCTAAGATTTTTTTTTTTAATAACACTTTTCTGAACCAAAATGTGTTTTTTAAAAGCAACACACAAATATTTAAATCAAAGATATGCAAAAGATGCGGGCAAAAAATGCATATTAACAATGGAAAATATTGCTTAGTCTCATTTCTCAGGTATTATTCAAATGCTCGTGGGAGTTGCTGATCTTCTATCGAGCGCCTCCCCAGCCGGCGGATAGGAAAAAGCCCACCAGATATGGAAGGTACCGGGGAAATAAAATACCCAGGGTGGACCAAAATCAGCCCTACTGCCTTGTAGGAAGTGGAGGGATCCACAAAGGCTAGGGACCCAACCCGAACAAAGGCAGCTACCCATTGAGCTGTGAGGGGTAAACCCCCCCCCCCCCAATTTGTTGCGCGCAAGGCCAACAACCCTGCCGTGTAAAAAAAAATCAAAGTTACAAAAACACCGAAAAGAGCAACAAAAGCCATTTCAGTCCTGGGAGAAGATGGATCCTCTGATGAGGGAAATATGACGCCTAATAGTGAAAGCCAAAATCTGGGGGATGTTAGACAGACAACCATCATCTCCACCAGGAACACCACCACCATCGGAGCGTGGAATGTCCGCACGATGCATGAAGCGGGAAAGGCTGCACAGATAGCCGCGGAGATGAAGAGCTATGAGCTCACCGTTCTAGGAGTTAGTGGGGAGGGGTGGACTGGACTGGGACGGAGGAGATTGGTCTCGGGAGAGATAGTGATATATTCGGGACACGAAGAGGAGGATGCCCCCATGCCCTGGGTGTTGTGATGCTATCGGGGGAGGCACGGGGAGCACTCGTTGGATGGGAGGCCCATGGACCTGGCGTTCTTTTGGCAGCCTTTCGGACGGGGAGGCATGGCGTCGGCCTGGATGTCGTCCGGTGCTGTGCGCCGGCTGACGGGGGCGACGAGGGAGACAGAGAGGGGTTCTGCAGTGGAGTGATAGCCGTGGTCCAGGGTCGCCCACGGGGGAACATCGTCATCCTCATGGGAGACTTCAGTGCAGGGATCGGCAATAACGGCACAGGGTGTGGGGAGGTTGTGGGACAGCGGGGGATGGGCGAGATGGACGGCGGCGGTGGGAGGTTTGCGGACCTGTGTGCCGCGGTGGACCTGGTGGTGGGAGGGAGTGTTTTCCAGCGCAGGAGAGTGCATAGTGCTGCGTGGGTCTCACCGGACGTGGGAGCGGTGGGCCGGGTGGACCTTGTGTGCGTTGGTGGAAGATTCGGGCGGTCTCTCCGGGGCGTTCGTGTGGGGAGAGGAGCTGGTGTTGCCTCGGATCGCCGTCTTCTTGTGGCCGGGATGGGATTGGAGCTGGGGAGACATTGTGCCGAGCGGCCAGCATGTGGGTCTCGGTGTGGTACCTCCCTCCTGGGGGACCGGGCAAGGAGGGAGGAGTTCGGGATCTCACTATCTGGTGGGTTCCGGGCCCTGCGCCGGATGCTCGAGGGCGGGTCCACTGGGGGAGGGTGGCAAGGCGTGGGGGAGGCGGTCCGGTCGGCATGCCGAGAGGTGCTGGGAGGCAGCAGGCGGGCACATGGGGAATGGATGGCGGCAGGTGCACTGGATAAGATGGAGCAAGGGGGGAGGGAGAGCAGAGATGGGCAGCAGCCGCGAACGGGCCCGGAGGTGCAGGTCCCGGAGGGGTTGTGCGGGTGCAGGTAGAGAGGTTGGGCATGGCGTCGGGGGGGAATTTTTGGACGGGCTTGCTGGGGAGGCAGAGGGTGCGGCTTGCCAGGGAAGCATGGGGGTACTGGTTGGTGCAGTTGGGTTGCTGTCTGGGAGATTTGGCGGGATTGAGAGACCGGTGAGGGATGGAGTGGGAGGCGGCATTGCGGGTGATGTGCAGCGGAGAGATGGATGGAGGGAGCGTTTTGGAGAGCTCTCTGACAGACCGGGGCCGGGGGGTCCACCGGATGTCCGGTCGGCTGGTGGTGACCTACGGGTTGACTGTGGTGGTCCCACGGGGGAGGAGATTGGCGGGCCATTGGACTGCTCGGGGGTGGAGGGGCTGTGGGGCCTGGTGGCGTCCCGGCGGAGGCACTGGGGGCGGACTTGGAGGCCAGTGTGGGGGTGCTGCGCCCTTTGTTTGTGAAGATGTTGGGGAGGGGCGGGTGCCTTCTGGTTGGAAGGGGGGATGCCTTGTCGGGATCCCAAGGGGGGGGGGAGATTTGGGCTCCTGCTCGGGCTGCGGAGGGATTGCCCTGCTGTCCATCCCGGGAGGGGATTTCGGCCGTGTGTTGCTTGACAGGATGAGGGGCGCGGTGGGCCCTCTGCTGCGGGACCAGCGGGCTGGTTTTCGCGCCGGCAGATCCTGCGCTGGCCGGATAGCCGCACTGCGTGTCGTTCTAGAGCGGTCGCTAGAGTGGGGCTCACCGCTCTGTGTCAACTTTGTTGACTGCGAGGGGGCCTTCGACGATGTGGACGGGCGGGCCGTGTGGAGATTGCTGGGGCACTGTGGGGTGCCGCGGAGGATTGCGGATATGGTCAGAAACGTGTGTGAGGGGATGGGCTGCCGGGTTGTCCGTGGTCGTCGGGTGGCGGATGCTTTCCGGGTGGGGGCTGGTGTGGGACGGGGTTGCTTGCTGTCACCCTTTCTGTTTCTGTTGGCCATTGGCTGGGTGGTGGGGGCATCTGCACGGCAGAGGGGGAGTGGCGTCCGGTGGACCTTGTGGGATCGGCTTGGTGGTCTCGGCTTTGCTGGTGGCCTTGCCCTTCTTGCGCGTGCCCAGCGGCGGATGCGGGAGAGGACGGACGTTGTCACAGCCACTTCTGCTGGCGTGGGTCTCGGCGTGCACAGGGGGAGGAGTGGGGTCCTCGGGGTTGGTGCCGCCGGTGCATCGCTCGTCGTGCTTGGGAGGGGGCTTGGGGGTGGAGGGTTTTGTTTGCCTTGGCAGCGTGGTGGATGGGCAGGGTGGTGCGGGTGCCGACGTCAAGATGGGGGTCGGGGGGCGGGAGTGGCCTTCCGACGGCTCGGGAATGTTTGGGTCGCCGGCGGCTTGGGCAGCGAGTTGGAGGTGAGGATTTTTGACGCTATGGTGGGACCGGTACTGCTGTGTGGAGCTGGGGCGTGGGGAGCGGCGGCTGTGGGCCTGGCTGGAGTCTGGGCCTTCATTGACGGTTGTCTGGGAGGGATTCTCGGAGTTCGCTGGCCGGACGGGGTCGGCGGCCGGGGACTGTGGCGGCGGACTAGGCGGAGGCCCATTGAGGAGGAGATTCTTCGGGAGCGGTGGAGGTGGATCGGTCAAACACTAGGGAAACCTGCTTCTAATACAGCGGGGCAAGCCCTGAAGTGGAGCCCACAGGGTAGACGGAGGGGAGGCCGCCCGGGAGGCACCTGGCGCCGAGAATTGGAGCCAGACATCAGGAGGATTGGCCATGAATGGAAGATCCTAGAGAAAATGGCCCAGGATAGAGATGCCTGGAGAGCTCTTGTAGGTGGCCTATGTCCTAGGAGGACGTGCAGACGCCAGCGATGATCGGTAGATGTCCCTCATGGACGAGAAGGCTCAACATTCAAGGGCATGTTACATAAAGGTCCAATGAGTTGTAAAAAAATATATTTGAAAATTACTTTTGTCAAAAATATATTTAAAAAAGAATGGGATTTGTAATTAGCATATTAAAAGTTACAGTTTAAATTAATATTTAACAACTAAAATATTTTTAAAAAGCCGTCCGCATTTTTAAAACATGGTTGGCAATAAAAATAAGTTAAATAACGCATTAAAGTTTAGGCACTTGGATGAAAATTTCAAATTAATTTTAAAGATATAAAAGTAATGCAGCTGTAAAGAAATTGTTTTGTGTTTTTAAAAAACATAAAAATCATCTTTTCATCCTTTGTGATTCAAAAGTTATGAACTTTTTTCTAGGACCTCAGAACTCGTAATCACTTTTTTTCATTATGTCGTTATCCTTCACATTTTAGAAGTGCCCTTTTAGAGTATTTTTTAAAATGACCATAACTTAAGTATTTTAAGTATTTGAGTTAATTTTTAAAAATACTTTTACGAGATATATTTAAATATAAGCAGTTCAATATACATGTGATGTCAATGAGTTTAAATTTTGTTATTGTTAATTAAGTAAAAACATTGTTAGATTTTTTTAAAATATCATTTTCCTTATAAAGCAGCTTATTTTAAAGTTTATACTTTAAACATGTTTTTTTTTTAAAAAGAGAAGTTTGTACATAAAAAATAACAAAACATTATTAATAAATATTTATTAATATATGGAAAAAAAACATCGTTTCTTTCATTTTAATCGCTATTTTTTATTTATTAAAAATAATTTTAATCGGTAATTTTTTACCGATTAATTGAGAAATTAATCGTTAATTTCCCCAGCCCTACGTAACTAATTATTGCTGTTACTGCTTGTTGCTGGCAAACCTTAGCACTAAACGTAACTAATTATTTCATTTACTGATTAGTCTTTAGCAGTCTTGGTAATTACCTAAAAGTTAAGTATTAGAAAATATCAAGTGGGAATCAGTTAAAACAATCCGTGTCATTTCTCTCGGTGAGTCAGACTGGTTTTTTTTTTCTAATTTTTTTTTCTCATTTAGACAGGTGTCATTTTTTCAGTTAGACATTCATGTCATTTCGTCTCAAACAAACGATGTCCTTTTGTTTCACTTGGTTTCATTTTGTCTCAGTAAGACAGTCGGTGTCCTTTTGTCAGTTTTTGTTTGCATTTTCTTTAATTTAGACATACGATTTCACTTTGTCTCACTTAGACTGTCAGCCACACCATCATTCAGTGAGGTTGTAACTTGACACTTCTCTTGAAAGCATATCTCTGACATAACCTCGAATATATCTAGAGATTCAATCAACAGTAAAAACAATTTTTGTCTTATCATTGAAAATGGTTTAGCAAACAACTTTACCCCCTCACAAACGCTTTGATGTCAACATCAATCGAAGCAGGGTAACAATTTGGTATGTTCTCTTGTGGGTTCTCAAACTTAAGAATAATAATATTTATAATTATATTTAATTTTCGTGTTTTGGTAACTTACGCCAACCGGCGTCTGATGGCCTATCGACCGGCACTTTGAGAAGCACTGAATCCTAAAAAGTTATTAAATAAATTTTTAAGTGACCAAATATTTCAGTGGAAGTTTTATGTAAAGTTAGCCTTTCGATGTGACGTCACATTTCTTCGACGCCCTCACTCCCCCACGTCACGCATCGTCACAAAAGTGAGACCCCCCTCCCCCTAGGGCGTGCCGTCATTTATGGACGGCCCCTAAGACACTCGGCAATAGTCGGTAAGACACTCGACAATTGACTGAATTTATTGATGAACAATCTTAGCACGGCAGAGATATTTTTTAAAATTACTTTTTCAAAACATTAACTACAAATACATTTTTTTTACGCCGGAGGAAGTAAATAATATTCTCAAAAACGTACCCTCATCTATTTTATACCATCATCATTATTAGTTCTACTTCATAGGTTCAGAATAAAGCTATTTTTAGAACTTTCTAAAAACGATGACTCAGGCTCCATAGTCATAGTAGTATATAATAGGTTATATTAAACAGTTAATCTTTTCAATTTTATTTTCAAGGTGAGGAGTCAGATTAACTCATTTTTAACTATGAGTCACAGTAATATTCAGACAACACATTCATTTAAATTTAAAGTTGTTGTCTTTATTTTATTATTTTTATTCTTTTAATTTCTTAAATATTAAACTTATTATAAAAACATATTTATACTTTTAATAAAATACAGATCTACTTCATAATAAATCTTATATTGTTGTTGTTTTTCATACATGTTATGAAAAGTTCGTTGATCACAAGCAGTGTTATTATAATTAATTTAAACGATTCTCCATTGATGAACTTTGAACTTTATAAGAATTTAATATGTGACATGAAGGTGGCGTAATAATACAAAAAAAGTTCTTAGCGTTGGTTCGATGTGCATGTTTGATGGAAAATTTTATGTGTGAGCTAACTATAAAAAAGCATTTTTCAAGTTGAGAACCACTGCTATTGACAGTTATATTTCCATGGGATCAGATGATTGACCACACATTTAGCTTTTGGGGCATCAAGAAATTGGTCGAACACTGAGGCGCACGATTCTAGCTGTAAAAAAAACAACATCTAATCAATCATCATTAAAGTGTTAAAAGGACGGGAAGATAAACAAGTAAAAACAGTAATAAAAACTTGAATTAGTATTTAAACGAAATTTCCACACAAAAAAATCCGATTTTTTTTTTAATGCAAGGGAAAACATTCTAGATTCACAACAATAATGTGTCAATATAATGCACATCGCGCAAATATCTAACATAATCATTCACAAAGCGGGAAAACCCCATAAGCTATCATTCTAGATTTAAAAGTCATTTCAAATGGATCAGTTTGACACTAAGTGAAACAATAGCTATTTAGATCTACTAGATCTAATTGCTACTAAAATTTCGGTAGTATGAATGAAAAGAGATTTTTTACAAAAATTCCTTCACCAACATGATTCTAAATATTATTAGCAACCGTTTTGGCGTTTTTTTTTTCAACGCGATAGATTCTATGGTTGCTTAGAAATGACAAAATACTGATAATTTTTTTTTTAATTTTTTTTTTTTTTGGGGGGGGGGGGTGTTTATAAAAAAGATTTTCCTGGAAATCCAGTTAACCTTTTCAGTAATTCTTTTGGCCCGTGCACACCTTTGTAGCCTCCTTAAAATATATGCAAAAGACCCGAACCCTTTATCTGGTCTAGTTTGGCCAGAAATTTAGAATA
The DNA here is from genome assembly GCA_002072015.1 of Radix auricularia. Classification (NCBI taxonomy): domain Eukaryota; kingdom Metazoa; phylum Mollusca; class Gastropoda; family Lymnaeidae; genus Radix; species Radix auricularia. The sequence goes on along the minus strand of MUZC01004404.1, from coordinate 829,954 downwards.
GATAAACGCAATTTTTCCCAATGAGAATTGCATGAAAAGGATAAAAGAGAATACTGCTTAAAGTCTCTTACCACTTAAACATATTTAGTCCCTTGTGTGTTATATCGTCCCCTTATAACTGCGTGCACTACACCCTTTTGTGTATTTAGCCATCTCATTGTTTGCTTTACCACCCTTTGAGTGATTTACCATCTCTTTGGGTTCTTTACCATCCCATGATGTCATTCGCCATCCCATTGCATGCTTTACCTTCCCATTTTGTGATGTGCCATCTCTTTGCGTTCTTTACCATCCCATTGTGTACTTTACCCTCCAATTGTGTGAGTTTCCTCTCATTTTGTGCTTTACCTTCCCATTGTTTACTGTGCCATCTCTTAGCGTTCTTTACCATCCCATTGAGTGTAATACAATATTTTTAATGGCACCCCTTTATTTTTTTAAACACCACCTTTGGGTTTTATTATTCCTCTTTGTGTGTGTTGAATATCACCACTTTGCGTTTTATTTCGTCCCTTAAAGTGTTATTAGGTCTCATTGCTTGTTATTACGTCCCTTTTTGTTTAACTCGCCCATTTGTTTTATTTCGTCCCTTAAAGTGTTATTAGGTCTCTTTGCTTGTTATTACGTCCCTTCTTGTTTAACTCGCCCATTTGTTTTATTTCGTCCCTTAAAGTGTTATTAGGTCTCATTGCTTGTTATTACGTCCCTTTTTGTTTAACTCGCCCATTTGTTTTATTTCGTCCCTTAAAGTGTTATTAGGTCTCATTGCTTGTTATTACGTCCCTTCTTGCTTAACTCGCCCCTTTGTTTTATTCCGTCCCTTTTTGTCTTTTTCGTCCATTCATGTGTTGTACCGTCCCCACATACACTTATGACTAGGCACTCTTATAGTAATAATAGCAAATACATTTTATACTTTTTAAAAGAAATAAGCGATATACATGCTCGTACAACAAAAATAATAAATTCACTTTTTGTTACAAGATAGTGTTTCTTTTGCATTGCACATTATTAATTTCTTGTAGAAATGTTTGTCAGAAGATCTAGGTTCTTGTAGAACTGTTTTTCTAACAGCTACCTAAACAAATACTGTATGTGCATATAATGTTTGGAAAAAATATTTTACGCTTCCGCTTCCTCTAATAATCTATACGCTATCATGTCATGGCAATCTTTTTTTGGGTCGAATGCCCAAAATTCAATTAAAACCTACTTTAATATAGCGCAGTGCCAACACAGTGGTTTAATGGAGAAAGCAATATCTTATTTGCGTGCCGGCTGATGAGTCTCTGCGTGCCCTATGTGGCACACGTGGCATAGATTCGCCATCAGTGCTCTAATTAGTCATTTTGTTGTTGATGTTGGAGGATCTTGTTTCTTGGAGATCTGTTTGTTACAAGATCTTGATTCTGGTTGCACAGTTCAACGAGTCAATAGTATCCCTTCATGGGATGGAAACGTAAGACGACTGGTCAGACCGCCTGCCTTGTGTGAACACCACTACACTGCCCACCGGGACCAGAAACAGACTGGCCACACAGAGGTAGAATGAGTAGCTCAAGTAAGGGTCAAGGGCGTTCAGGTCTTGATGCGCTTTGGCACCCCAGACGCTCACACAGAAGAAGATGAAAATAGCTGTAAGAACATGAATAACAAATGAAATTTACGTTAATAAAAATTTGTTATAGAGGAAAATGTCAGAACTAAAATTATATCTTAAGGATGATCAGGAAAATAAGAAAGAAAAAGAAAGGTTAAATGTCATTTCTAGAATTAAAACCACAAGAAAACTATTTGGTTGAGCTAGGCAAACATAAATAAATCTCCCTCTCCAATATACCAAAGCAACAACAAAGTCAATAACTTATTTCATTCATTTTTGCTATTTGTTGTACATTTGAATATTTCTTCAGATTCATTCGAATCAAGAGCTTACAAAATTAATAAAACCTAAACAAATAAAGAACAAAATGTATAAGCTTATCAAAACTATCTTTGCCCTTTTCTGTCCCTTTTTTAAAAAAAATCTTATTTCGATTTTTTTTTAAATTTCACATTATTTTTAACAATAAATACCATTTGTAACCACACCAAAATGTTTTTTTTTAAATGAATCCGAATGTCCCCGCTATTTGGCGCTGGCGGACTCGGAAGAAGTCAATCGTGAAGTAGATGGCGGTGGCACCAACCCTAGTGACGCCTATGTTTCCACCTGTTTCCCAAAGTTTTCACTTTCACCAGTGGCCAAACTTACTTCCGACTAAGCCTGATGTAAAGGCGGCGTCAGTGAAGGCTTTATCTGGGGCTCTGCCCATCGACGGGAGTAACACAAATAAGTTACCCAAAATAAAGGCGGTACCGCTGGCAAAGACTCCCAGGATGGCGAAGGCCTCACAGACCTTGAGGACTTCTGTAAAGCAATACAATAGTTTTTTTTTTTTAATGGAAATATACTTTATACATATACTTAAAAAGAAACAAGGAATCAACCGAATTAATTAATGAAATTTGAATCCAAAAAAAAATTCAACTGATATACATAATACAATCTAATATATTTAAAGCAAATAATTGAGATGAAACACCGTTAGTGTATCCTGTATTTATTTTTTATTAATTGTTACAATTCATTTTTAATTGTAGTTCATTAATTTCATTTCGTTTCGAGAATGTTACACCAACGCATACAAATATTTCATTAGTGTCATATTACTTAAACGATGGTAATATTTTGACGTTTCGAAAGTAACTGCTACTTTTTTAGAAACGATTGCATTGATCGCACGTCATATATATATAATGATAATAATAACAATAATAATAATAACCCCTTTTCAGCTCATGATGGCCTATGGTACAAGTGAAGAGCGACCTCTAACGGACAGGAGATTGCGTGGCTATATATACTTATACATATACATANACATATATACATGTGCACACAGACACACACACAGACGGGTGGATGGATGGCGAATAACTAAACACAATAAAATTATTTTATATTAATTAATAACAGAGACAGCTTTCTTATAGGTATTTTTATCATATCTGCGCTCTTACCCGCATTTATTAAATCTGGAAAGTCCACACAGTCGTCATTGTAGCAAAGACTCCACAGTCCCAAACTTACTGACGTGACGGGATTGTCCAGTTTTGATGCTCTCAGCCAATTAGGAGATGTAATCCCAACAATGTCTATGATGAACCCCAGGCCGAGTGTGGCCAATCCCACGGTGTAACTGTACGTTATGCCTCTGGCGTTCACCCTTGGTGTCACAAGGGGTTGGGGTGGGAAAGAGTAAAAATACTTGAGATAAGAGTTGTGCCGGGACTGGAATGGTAGGGTCGGTTAGAGAGCAATATTCACTTTAAGCTGCGCGCCCGTGCAGATATATGACCAACGCTGCGCAGGAGTTTAGAATACCATTGCAATAAATTTTGTAAAAAAATACATTCTGAGCAATTTTGCACACTGTTTTTTTTTCTTGTTTTTGAACCTTGCATATGGACCAATGAATCTTAAAAATGGAAAATAGTCTGCGTGAAAGAAAGGGGCAGGAATAGGAGCGGAAGAGAGAAAAACTACGTGACAATTTCTTTGAACCAGGGTTGGGATGCTCAAGGGTGGGGGCTCATGGCTAACACCGTCAAGCTATTCCCGAGTGGAATATAGCGTTTTTGTTTTTAAATTTAAAAAAACCATTGATATTAACTTGTGATACGTAAAAAGAAATGTGTTTCTAAGTATATTCACAAGCGCTAGTCCCATTCATATGATGTGAAAGCTATTTTTTTCCATGATCAATCACCAATCATCTTTTTTCATTTCATTGTTTTAACGCCGCACTCCCTTAAGACCACCCTTAATGTTGGGGTGGAAAGAACTACCGCACTACCTACAGATCACCCTTACTGTTGGAGTGGAAAGAACTACCGCACTACCTCCAGACCACCCTTACTGTTGGAGTGGAATGAACTACCGCACTACCTCCAGACCACCCTTAATGTTGGGGTGGAAAGAACTACCGATCCACCTCCAGACCACCCTTAATGTTGGGGTGGCAAGAACTACCGCACTACCTCCAGACCACCCTTAATGTTGGGGTGGAAAGAACTACCGATCCACCTCCAGACCACCCTTAATGTTGGGGTGGAAAGAACTACGAACATCTGAAACTGCTGTGATACGTCATCAATTGAAAATGAATTTTTAAGAGATTTTTAAAATTGCAAGCTAATAAATCATTTAACTAGTTCCCTTGGCTACTACCTAACCACAACACACAACGAGGAAATAAATGTCTGAGATTTTAAAAAAGGCACCAGGAAAACAAACACCTTATCAACATTCAAAACTCCAATACAAGTACAAGAATAGACATAAACCCTGGATAAGTGCAGGAAGCAATAACTTTCTGTGTAGAAGGAGCGTCTGCAGTGGATAAGAAAAGATAAGACAAAGATATAACTAAGTGTGCAATAATAATGTCGAAAATAATGTTCAAAAGTTACAAATCGAACTTAGGCACGTCAAATAAGATTTAAAAGATATAAAAAGATCAATATTATGTAAGGATACAGAGCAAATAAATAGCTCAAGATTAGTTAGGAATACTGAACAAATAAATAGATCAATATTATATAGGGATACTGAACAAATAAATAGATCAATATTATATAAGGATACTGAACAAATAAATAGATGAATATTATTTAGGGATACTGAACAAATTGAAATCCTACGTGTGGAAGAAAGTAAGCAGTCCCGAGACAGCGCTCTTCATGGGGCTTCCCAGAAAACCCCCTCAGCCTTCTGGCCCCCTAAGGGACGTAAAAGATGAGAAGCCCCCACCCCTCCGGGGCGGTCGCTTCTAGAAGCGGCCACCTGGGCGTCCAGGACACTAGGACGAAAACGAATAAATAGATCAACATTATTTAGATATACTGAATAAATAAACAGATCAATATTATTTAGGGAGACTGAACAAATAAATGGATCAATATTACGTAGGGATACCGAACAAATAAAAAGAACTCCCTCCAGAGTTATGTAGGGATACTGACACTGAACAAATAAATTGATCAATATTTAAAATAAAAATAAATTTAAAAATTCAAGAAATGTGTAATAAAATACTTTTTAAAAAATATAATTTTAAAAAACATGAAATCATAAAGAAACAGTTTAGTTAATTCAAACACTTTTTATATACACAACAACAATATCATCATAACATAACCCATAATTTTAACACAATCTAAATGTTAAAATGACTTGCTGGTTGTTAAAATAAATCCCTACGCATTTCGTAATAACAAATTATCAATCAGCCCACGACAGATTACCTGCTTTCCATTACTTGATGTTCAGACCGAGAAATCAATCTCACGAGTGCGAATTCCGGAACTTATTCCAATGAAATTCGACAAGAGTTACAACTTGTTCATTGCATTATAACACGGAAGTATCACCCTTGGATTTTATTTATATCCTTCTGCTTGTGTTACGATAAGCAACAGACGTTGCAAGAAGTGCGCACCATTTTACTTCCTTAAACAAAATGAAAAAAATCAGACAGTGAAGTGAATTTGAAAGTGGACGTGAATGAAACAATTCCCAGATCTTTGTTTTTTGTTCAAGGTCTCACTGCGAAATATCTCAGAAAATGTTAACGATTTTCGTTCTTTCTTTTTTCACGAGCAATTTGGAAATCGAACAACTATCATACTTAAACACTAAATACTTTTGGAAAACACATATCTTCTTAGACTTAAGAAGCCGAGACATCCTTCATCTATCAGTCTGACACGCATATAGCCCACAACATACTGACTCAATGTGTAACAATTAACATTCACCTGGTCTCCAGTATATTAAACATAACTTAAGATTGAAGTATCAAATTTACAGTAGCCATGGAGATCATTCCATGGCATCAGGAGAAGGGGGCATCCAGATGAAGGGTATACAGGGTTGGTTTCCTGATTGGGTAAATTGAGAACCACGGATTTCAATATATATGCCAGAAATAGTTGGTATATTAGAGGCATGGGTTGTATAATTAGGCATGGGTTGTATAATTATGTTAGGTGTTGGTTGTATAGACGAGACATTGGAGGTATAGTGGTATACGTGAGGCGGCAAAGGTGCTATTGGTGATGCTTCGGTGGTATATGTGAGGCGTGGGTGCTATATAAGAAGGCGAGGGTTGTATTAATTAGGCGCCCAGGTGATGTGTAGTTACTCTGGCGTGTAGTCGTTATGCCCCTTGGTTGTGTGTGTCACTCAATGTGTAGTTACTCTGTCTTGTAGTCTTTATATCCCTTTGTTGTGTGTGTCACTCAATGTGTAGTTACTCTGGCGTGTAGTCATTATGCCCCTTTGTTGTGTGTGTCACTCAATGTGTAGTTACTCTGTCTTGTAGACTTTATATCCATTGGTTGTGTGTGTCACTCAATGTGTAGCTGATCTGGCGTTATGCCCCTTTGTTGTGTGTGTCACTTACTGTGTAGATACTCTGGTGTGTAATCGTTATGCCCGTTTGTTGTGTGTGTCACTTAATGTGTAGTTACTCTGTCGTGTAGTCGTTATGCCCCTTGTTTGGGTAGTTAACATTATTACCTGTAGTTGGTGCAGCAGCTTGTATCGCTCTCTCGGCTACTTTGAGATTTGCTGCTGCCAAAAACCTTAGCACTAAAATTAACTAATTAAGGCTGATATTGATTTGCATTGAGAAGTCTTGATAAGGAACTGCAGGTTAAGGTGCACTCATCCACAGCCAAATTTGATGGTTACTAGTTCGGGAAATCTTTAGGGATAGAACTCAGTACATCAATCAGGGACCTGTTGAAGAACTAACTTTATTTCACTTTCTCTGTAAAATTAGCTTATCTTATTTGTTATAGGTTCTCCTCCTACACAGAAGATTATTGTATCCTACGTTTATGTTAGGTTTCTGTCTAGTCTTGCATTTGTATTCGATTTTTTAAAATGTTCATAAAGAGGTGTGTGTTTGTGTTGTTGTTGTATTTTTATTGTTTTTTTTTCTTTAGACAACCCAATTACGCCCGAATTCCGGACGGGAAAAACATTGATTTGTATGTTTCTGTTCTTTTTTACAACCTCATTAAATCATCCTCTAAAAACAAGAACGCGGCCTTAAGACAAAGTCACATGGTCGCAAATCTCAAACATTGTTATCAAAACAAATACGTGACAATGGCGTCCCATTACAATGCAGGGATATAAGCTCTTCACAGGGCCCTAGATAGCGTGCACTTGTACACTACGGGTGTCGGCACTTGTAAGGGTTAATATTGCCGTTATGAACAAATCTGACTTGATATCAGCTCTCAGTGTCGTGAAAAAGAAAGAATGTAACCCCCACTTCTTTGAGGCCATCTTAATGATTTTGGTGGAATGGAAAAACTTGTAGGTAAGGTCGCATGCAATGGATTTTGATTATGTAAGGTAAGGAAAGGACATACTTCAAGAAAAAAATCCAAGACTACTCAACCTAAACCAGATTTCTTAATTATTTAACTTGGTAGAAAAAACTTAGTTGATGGAGCATTGTAGTAACACTTGTACCAGGAATATTGCCGACAGAACGACGGCCAGGGTGTCATATGTTAACACGTCGAAGCTGAGCCATATAGACCAGTGGTTCTAAAAGTGGCCCGTACGTCGTCCGCGGAACCATTTAGGGAGTCCGTGAAATATTAAAATTGATTTGGGGGTCCCTGAACAACGTCGAGGGGTCCGCGGAAGGTTTAATTTAAATAAAAATCTAATCAATATGTATTATTACGGACATAATTATTGGAAACAGATACAAAATGTGAACCGCTATTTGCTGAATTTCTAAAAAATGAGGTTAAAGAAATATCCTTGATTTTCTGGCATACTTTAAACAAACTGTATCAAATGTATTTTCAGTACAATGTGTCATTCATCGACATCATCTATTCGCAAAAAAATCTTTGACAAAGTTTGCATGGATCACTAGATAATGTCATTAGAGCAGTTAATAAAATCAAAAGCAATTGCTTAAGTGAGAGATTAATTGCTCAATATTGTTTGGAAAATAAAGATCTACATTTAAAGCGCTGTGATCCCGGCCCCCTTTCTGGGAAACAGCGCTACATAAATTATCAATATATTATTATTATTTCAGCATGGATTGATTTGTATGTCCAAATTTAATTCGCTAACTAGTGAAATTCTGGAAAATAATTATGCTCGCTATCACAGGTTCCACTGTATTTTTTTTACAAGGGAAACAACCGTTTCAACATCTTTACGACAGTCGAATATTAAAATCTTATCTCCCTTCGAAACTTGTTTAGGCCGATTTCTACAGTAAAACGTTTAGTCCAAATACAGCTCTGTGATTATTTGAAACCAAAATGGGCAAAGAATAAGAATTAGTTTATAAATGATGGGAATGTTAATCTTGGGCCCTACATAATTTGAAGAAAATTAAATGGAAAAGACGTATACAAGGTAAGGGTTAGCCTGACCGGACGTAACAAAACAGCGAACGTTTCGGCAAAGAGCCTTTTTCAACGATAATACAATACACAAATAAAAAAAAAATTAAAAAAACCCAAAATTAAGAAACTTAGCTGCGGTGAAATCCGAAGGATCCAAGAAATAAATGACGAAGATTGTAATTAAGTTATATTTACTTATTACATAGTAGTGGTTAAAATTGTAGCGTAGGACAATATTTTCTACTTGCATTGTTACCTAAGGTGATGAAAGGGAAAACATTTGTCACAGAAAGCGAAGGTCTTGGTTGCTGCTAGTAAATCTAGCCTCCTTTTTCTTCTTAAAAAAACGAACTAAATTCCTCTGTATCATAAATCTGAATAAATGCACAGTTCTCTTAAACCATAGAAGAAAGCGTATGTTTATCACCTGCATATATCAATGCCTTGGCAGAGATAATTATTTTTCAAGCAAGACTGTACGCCGATGACATAGGCGATTGCCATCAGCTTTGAGCAGGGCCTGTTACTATATGTACTCAGTCGACTAGCTGACTGGAAGAAAAGTTGGGCAATTGGAATCTGTACTGCTAAGTACCGTAACTTGACAGATTTTAGACGAAGAATCCCTCTCCACGGTACATACAAAATTGATTGCAGTAAGCTTGAGTTATCCCCACAGTATGTTACTTTGGTGTTCAAAGAGACGTTCACCGGGTTGAGATTATTTACCCTGTGTGGAAGCCGTACGAATCAGGTGAAATCCAAGGATCGTCAACTCTAAGCTAAAACAAAACCCATATACAGGCTAGTTACAGGTGAATTAGAGTATAGTAGCATAGAGTATGCTTGTACAACATGGGCACATACTCTCAGAAGACCACACACACAGGTAAGTCACGGTCAAGCGACATTCAGTACGCTTCGTTCTAAGTTGTCTCGGAAAGACTTCAGGCGTTTCCGCGATGCTATAAACACTGGGCTGGCCACCGATGGATATTCGACAATGACTGGCCAGGCCATTCATGCTCTTCTTACAAAAGGCTGGGCCAGTGTTCTAGGCGTTAACTCTCTCACCTAGAAGATATATATAAGACAATGATAGGCAGCAGGTTAGGTTGACATGAACACAATACGAGAGCACAAGCTTCCAAAAAGATAAAGTGAAGAAACGACAAAGGACGTATTTGTCTTCTCCAACTTCCAGTCATCGCTGAGCAGCCCTGTAAGATATCATATTGAAAGTTGAATTGAAAAATACTCAATATTATCAAGTGGCATAATACGAGTATTGATTGTTGGCCCCTGAGAAATAGAAAAAAAATGATGCGATTTTCAACAGGCAAAATAGACTATAGATCTACATATTCTGAATAACGAATAAACATATCCTGAAAAGCTTTAAATTTACTTTCAAAAGACATCGGGTAACACCAGGGTACTCGCTCCATTTGTTGGGTATTGTCATACATCATTGTATGAGAATAGGACTCTCTTCGCTGCCCTTGCCTATGTCCAGCGTGGGGCACGAAGTCTATAGATGTACTTCCATTTCAATGGACTAGGATGACGTCAGGCATTAATAGTCTCTGTTGTGTTTAGTATGTTTAAGTATGACTTGATGAGCTAATGATACCATTCTCTGACTTTGGCAGCAAAATTTCAACCAATGGTCTATATCAGTGCTTCCCAAACTATTTTGACTAACGGACCCCTTTTGTATTCAAAACTTCTCCCCGGACTCCCCAGTGAAAAAACAACATAAATGCATAGTACAAAAATTACAATTACAAAAGCCACATTTTTATGAAGGTGTACAGTATATATTGAAATTGCTTTTTGTTTAAAATAAAAATGACAACAATTCATAACTTGAATTTACTTGATCCGATTTTATGAGTGTTTTTATGACCGACTCAATGTTTGTGAGTAGCAACTGGAGATTCCCACGAGCACCAATTTCTAGTGGTTTTCTGTTGTTTTTTTGTGATGAGATTTACAACGCCACTGATTTTTTTTCTTCCAAGTAAGAAGTCGGTAAAGCAGTCAAAAATTCTGTGCAATGCTCCATATATATATGGCATCCGCCGTCTTCTTGGATGATGGCGTCTACTCCTGCTCTTCAAACCCCTTCTATTTCTCCTGGCCCTTCTCTCTCCATCCCTAGCTATGAGGGATGCTTCAGTAACTTGAGTGCCTCACGCAATTTAGCCGGCCAGAGTGTGCGCTCCCTGGCAATGGTCTCCAACGTTTTACGGTCTATCTGTGACAGTGACATGACTTTCTTCCAGACGATCTTGAAGTGCAGGCACGGGCTACCTCTTTTTCTCATACCAGTTGCCAGCTCACCGTAAAGCAGAACTCTTGGAATACGCTCCGAGCTCATCCTGAAGACATGACCCAACCACCGCATGTGCCTCAGACTCAGTACTAAGTACATACTCAGCATATGGCTCCTTCTGAGTACCTCCACATTGGGGATTTTATCCTCCCAATTGATGTTTAGGATCCTACGCAAGCTTCATAAGTGGAAGCTGGTAAGGTGCTTTATTTGCTTGGCGTAGGTCGTCCATCACTCGCCGACATAAAGGAGTTGCCCAGCACGCAGGCCTGGTACACGGTGATTTTCGTCCTGACAATGAGCTGCACATTTAAAAACCCATAACGCAGGACCTTAAATTGGGCAGTACAATAACAAATAATGCAGGATATAAAATAGCTATCTGACTTTGTAACTAGAATTTGTGGTATCCTAGTTCAAACATTGGTTTAAGTTCCTCCTTTTAATAAACTGCTCCTGTGTTAATATGGATTTATCTTTGGGATCTGAGTTTGTTCATTTGCAAAAGGGTTTAACTGCCATTCGGGAATATAATGTCTTCAAATCTTTGGTAAGTCTGACGTCTGCATAAGGGACCGTCCAGTTGTTGCAGCAACCCAGCAAATCTTTACCTCTATTTTGAAATTTAGAAACAAAAATTAAAAGTGTTCCTAAGTGTTGTTTGCACATATAAAGTTTTGCAACAATCGTAGATATAACTCTTTTAGTTTCAAATTAGTCTCGCTAAAATTGAAAAATAAATAATTCATAAAGGTATGTCGTTCTTGGAGTTAATGATGTTGCTAATCATTGTTTTTTTTTATTTTCCTAGGAATTCGGACACTAAATACAAAAGAGGATAAATATAATTAAATATGCACTTTTTGATAACCAATGTATTTCTGTGTGAATAAGTAAATGATTAAATTTGGACATACAAATCAATCCATGCTGAAATAATAATAATATATTGATAATTTATGTAGCGCTGTTTCCCAGAAAGGGGGCCGGGATCACAGCGCTTTAAATGTAGATAATAACATACATATACTAATTAAAAAACAATTCATATAAAAATAATCACATAAATAAAACTACATTACACATTAGCTACGTTTATAATTAAAAGTATTATATAGAATAGGACACCGATAAAGCTTTTAAAAATAAAATGCATAATTCACAAGCAAATTGTGTAATGAGCACAATAATTGTTAGCTTTATATTTAAACTAACACAACAGTAAGCGTTTCGGCTAATGCCTTCTTCAGTACATTAAACATCAAATAGGTACTTACATAAGTTATATTTAAATTCTTTTTACAAACGACATCATAAATCATTTATGTAACTTAAAAGGAAATGAAAAACAACAACAAAGAATGTCACCGGATATAGGAAAGAGGAGGATGTAACTAAAGTTACAGTGAAAACCACAATGAGGAAAGATTCTGCAGTTAGATAAAATTATAAATTGGGTTAAATCCATGTGGCGCCAACGTAACAAATCGTTTTATAAGTTTATTTTCCATGTAGATCCTATCATGGGTATTGCTTGCATATAAAATATTAGTTACTGCAATATCTGAAAGGCCGTCATGGTCATACCTATATCTTATGTTATATTACTTATATTTTACAGACGCGTCCTACCTATATCTGGGTTTTGTTTTTAATCTTGTATTCTTATTAGAGTATTAAATGATAATAAAGTGTTGGCTTTTCTGTTTTCTTCAGGCAACCCATTCCACGCCCGAATACCGGTCGGATATAAAGAAAACTTTTATGTGTTTGTTCTTGCATACGGGATAAGTAAAGTGTTTTTATCTTAATGTCTATCTGAGGTTTGTATTAATTTATCTTTGTGTTGTATTTCTAAATAGGAGTTAATTGCTTTTTGTATAATTACTAATTTACGCTTGGTTCTTCTGTCCTCTAGTGTTTCAAGGTTTAATGATTTAACTAATAGTGTTACTCTTGTGAGTTTTGAATATTCTTCAGTAATGAATCTGGCAGCTCTTTTTTAAATTTGTTCTAGTTTATCAATATTTTCTTTGGTGGATGGGTCCCATACAAAAGATGAATATTCTAGTATAGGTCTCACCAGGGAGAGGTGACATTTTAGTTTATATCTTTTTTACATTTGTAAAAGTTTCTTTTTATAAAACCTAAGGTTTTGTTGGATTTTTTGATAACTTCATGACATGGGGATTCCAAGATAGTTTCTCATTTATTATGACTCCTAAGTATTTTGCATCATTAATTTGGGTTAGTTCTTTTCCATGAATGAAATATTTTGAATTTATTTGTTTCTTTTTCTTTGTTACTCTTAGCAGTTGACACTTTTCTGGATGGAAGGACATACTCAACTTGGTTGCCCATTTTATTAATTCATCTAAGTCTTTTTGTAAAATTTTCTATCTTGTTCTGACTTAGTTGTTCTATAGATTATACAATCATCAGCAAATAACCTAACTTTAGTTCCTGTTGAGATATTGTTGGGTAAGTCATTTATATAAATTAAAAATAGTAAGGGACCTAGCACAGCTTTTTTTTTTGTGTGTGGAACGCCTGATTTAACCTTTATTTTTGCACATTTAGATCCATTAATTATTACAGTTTGCTCCCTACCCAATAGGAAATCTTGGAGCCAGTGATGTAGGGGTCCTGAGATTCCAAACTATTTCAGTTTTATTTTTATTAAACTAAGGTGGTGAGCTTTGTCAAATGCTTTTGAGAAGTCTAGTAATATTGTATCTATCTGATCATTATTGTCTAACCCTTTTGATAGTTTATCTATTAGACCTTTTAATTGTTTTTTATTTGATCAGTTTTTTCTAAAGCCATGTTGATGTGGGCATAGGGCATTATATTTGTCAAGGTGGTTAACTATTCTACTATATATTATTTGTTCCAGTAATTTAAGGTGATACTTGTAAGTGATACAGGTCTGTATTTACCAGGATTTGATTTATCAACTTTTTTAAAGAGTGGCGTTACGTTGGCTAATTTCCAATCCTGGGGCACTTTACCCTGGTTTAGAGAGGCTTGAAAAAGAACTACAAGGATTGGGGACAGTTCATTGCATAATTCTTTTAGTAACCTGGCAGGACATTCATCTTGGCCAGTAGCTTCGTTTATTTTTATTTATTTTTAGAAGTGAATGTATACCTATTTCATCTACAGTTATGTTGCCTATTTCTTCCATTTTATTTAAATTTATTAAAATTTCCTTATCGCTTGAGGGAGAAAATGATGACGCAAAATATGTGTTAAGGATATTAGCTTTAGTCTCATTATCATTATAGGTGTTATTATTTGAGCCTTTTAGTGTAAATAAATAAATAAGGTGACGAGTTGTAATATTCATATATAAAAAATCAAATCATCTATAATAAAAATGAATGATAAATAAAACTTAAAACTTTAATCATCCTATTTATAATTGTGTTGACATGACAATTCTTTCAAGCAGAGATTTAAACCCTGTCCTATCTCACAAAAACATTTTTTTTTCGAACTTGGTAAAATAGAGCCTAAAGAGTTGCCACTTAATAACCATGCAGCGTTTCGGCTATAACGTTTGTCACTGTACAAACAAAAACAAACGATAAAAGATGTACGATAATGAAACAATATTTATTTTAGAAGAAGTGTTTTTAACCAGATGACATCAACAAGACATTCAATAACCATTGTATTCCCACCCTCACATGTATCATCTCTCACAGAGGCATGTTGGTCCTGCCGTATCTGAATCCCTGAGCAAATATGACCACAGTTCCAATAACCGTTGGTAGCAAACTGACCGCTGTCAGGTAAAATGAGTAGAAGAGATTGGTGTCCACTTTCCCCTTTATGTTCACTATGTTCTCTATCGTCACAATGCCATCTTTTTCCACTTGATCCTCTTTAAATATTGCCACAAAGACAACCAGACAAACAATGGTGCATACGGCTGGGAGCCAAGGGGGAGAAACAAGGACAAAGAAATAATTAATAACATATAAGATTATAAAGATTTTTTATAATAAAAGAAATTTTCACTCACTCAATACATGACATTCTCTTTTGTGGTCGAGCTAAGTAAAGCTCTTATCACTCGAGTACTAGTTTAAGTGTTAAGCTTCATCAAGCAAACATCCCAATTAGGCGTCACTACACATTTGCTTGAAACGACCTGCCCACGCCCCTGACCGACACTGAGCACTCGGTTAACAAATTGTCAACCCGACGGTGCCCTATGCTGGCCAGCTTATATCCCTTCTTGTGTCAAACCGATGAATGTGGTTCTGTGTGGGACTGGCTCACTCCTAAGCTTGACGCTTTCTGGGCCAGGTTGGACCTCTCACTCATTCTCTCCTTTAATTTCTTTATATATATATATATATATATATATATANTATCTGCTTCTTCTTCTTCTTCTTCTACTACTACTACTACTACTACTTCCTCCTTCTTCTTCCCTTCGCATATCAGCTCGTACTTAAACTCTTATATCCAATAATACATATTCGTCCCTTCTCCATCTAGAAAAATTTCTAATTCCCAACATTGTTGATTGTTCTTCCATCTTTTATATATGTCTTTAATTTACTATCTTTTTAAAAGTATGTAACACAAGGCCGTTCGCCCTCTTCATGTAACCTCTAATACTCTATTCATATTCGCTTGCTTTATTCTCTGTTTTTTACTTTTCGGAAATATCTAAATAATTATTTTTTTTTAAACAGCAACTTCTCTGCACAAAGAATTGGAATGTGGACAAGCCAGGTAGCACTAGAACTGCACGAAAAGCCCTGTGTCACGATGCCCTTATGTTAAGGCTCGCGTAGGAATTGTAAGCCGGGTCATAAGAGCCTAATAGCTCCACCTCCAAAAAAACCCCACATAAACCATGCCAAGGGCAGGGAAAAATTATGTGTAACGCTAACTTCCAATCCCTGGTTAGTTTACCTGCTATCACTTTCAGCCTACCTTCAAACACTTTTTGGCTTACCTCAAACACTGTTAAGTTTATCACCTATCACTCCTTGGCTTACCTCTAATCTTTAGCTTACCTCTAATCACTCTTTAACATACCTCCAACCTTAGGGTTATCTCCAATCTTTAACTTACTCCAATCTTTAGCTTACCTCAAATCTTTAGCTTACCTCCCACATATAGCTTACATCCAATCCTTAGCTTACCTCTAATCTTTAGCTTACCTCCCACAAATAGCTTAGTTCCAAGCTTTAGCTTACCTCTAATCTTTAGCTTACCTCCAATCTTTCATTATTTACCTTACCTTCAATAACTATTAAGCTTACCTCCAATCAATCCCAACACAAATGCGGCAAAAGTAAGTACTTTAGGTGGGACTCTGCCAACCATGGGCAGCACCAAGAAGATGATGGCCAAGATGAAGGCGAACCCATCCAATAGAATACCCAGCAGGAAAAACGCCTCACAGACTTTGAGGCTACCTGAAGTAAATATTTAAGAAGACGTATTGTTGATATCAGAATAAAGTAATTTTTGAAGCGCATGGCTTTTTGGTATGGTTAACAAGTAAAACAAAATGTCCCAACATATCCATCTTTTAAAATTACATGCTTTCTTTCTACGTCAAATTTTTCAGGGTCACGCCTAATAATTGTAATAGAACATTTTTTAATATTAGTATAATTTTTTTTTAATTTGATACATTTAAGAATTTCGCTAGTTTTAGAAGTTTTCTTGTTAAAAAAACATATAATAATTTGGGAAAATGAACGATATCAAACGATTTGAATATCGGTGACAAAGTTCTCTTTAAGCATTTCAACATTTGGGCCGTCCATAAAATGACGTCACGCACCTAGGGGGGGAGGGGGGTCCCACTTTTGTGACGATGCGTGACGTGGGGGAGGGAGGGGAGTTGAAGAAATGTGACGTCACATCGAAAGGGTAACTTTAAATATTACTTCCACTGAAATATTTGGTCACTTAAAATTTATTTAATGACTTTTTTTTAAAATTCAAAGCTTCTCAAAGTGCCGGTCGATAAGCTATCAGACGCCGGTTGGCGTTAGTTAACAAGACACAAAAATTAAATATAATTGTAATTCTTAAGTTTGAGAATTCACAAGAGAACATAGGAAATTGTAACCCTGCGTGGCTTGATGTTGACATCAAAGATTTTGTGATGTCACCGCAGTTTCGATCACTCGCGGCAGGAGTCTGCGAACTTTTTTTTCCCTTATTCCCCCC
>MUZC01004404.1:795447-807318 GCA_002072015.1 Radix auricularia | reverse complement strand
CCCAAATGAGTACAAAAAAATATTCCAAATTTACACCCAAAACCATTAACAATTAATATGCTTTTACTTTTTATTTATAAATATATGATTTTTAAAAAAAAAAAAAAGAAATTGTATTCATCAGTATGTAAACATATTTTTTAAATATTATTTATACATTTACTTCTTACCTAACTTTCTGATAGAAAAATCGTGTATTATTTATTTTTTAAAAATTATTTTGTAAATCTTGTTCTATGAACATTAGTGCAAGATTTTGTAGCCTTAAATCACATATTGTTGAGCGAATATTTTTTTTTTCAACTTCAGTTTGGAGAAGCTTTTTTTTACAACTGGATACACTGATAGCAATTAGGGGGGGGACGGACTGAGCAAATTATTATGTTGGATAAAGAATTTTTCAATATTTACTGTTGAATATATTTTAATAAATCAAGGGGGCCTTTCCCCACGTTTTTTTAAAAACATTATGCCTCTTCTTGTAGTGTAGGTAAATAGAAAATGCAGTATTTGCTACATGAAACATGGGGTTAGTGCAGATAGCAATAAAAGTGTGAGGTTGAAGATTTATTTAACTCAGGTGCTTAAATGGTATACGTAATTTTTTTTTCTCTGGCAAAGATTTCTCCATAATTTGTCCCAAAGGAATATATGGATAAAAATAAATAAGTTCGGTACTGTTAGAGACGAAATGGGATTATATGTAACAGTCATATGCATGGCGTAGCTAACAAATGAAACCGTTATTTTCGTGTTGAGTGGTATTTTTCTGACCTTTTGAAAGGTAATTTTCACTGATGGGGAAGTAGTCAATAATATCCTGGATGGCTTAAACACTATAGCTTATTAACCGTTATATACTTTTTGCATACCCTAAACTAAACCAGAAGAGTACATTTTTAGTCCAAACCTTGCGATTCAAGGCATTTATTTAAAACAAATTAACTCAAAACATACATTTTTTTAGCATCAATATTCACATAATTAATATCTGGCGCAATATCCTATTCATTTGACTAAGGTCATTTTTAGCCTGGTAATAGAAATAATGCTTTGTACAGGTTTTCCCATTAAAAAATTAATACTATAAGATCATGTATTTAACTTTCAAACCTAACGAATAATGAAACATCCATTTAAAACAGTGTGTAGATTTCTCGAACAATTCAGTTGCATGGCATACTTCGGGTAAAAACTGTTCTTTAAGGTGTACATATATAAAGTGTAAATAAATATCACGGGTATTACAACTTATAAATCGGATCTAGCATCAGAAAGTGCGAGTTCTGTTGAAAAAAAACACACTAAAACAACTCATTTTGTGCCGAGCTGTTTTGATTTTTATTAGATAAACATTATGCATCGAGAATGAAGATTCGTATAAGGACTGATGTCAAAGGCGGATCATGTCGTTCACTAAATGGAAGTTTGCTTATACAATCTATAAACTTTCATGAAAAAAGATGTTGTTTTTTTTAAAACTATTTTGATTTAAAATGAGATCCCTACATTGTAAAATTGTATATATAGACCTTTAAAATAAATCATTTTATATGCTGAAAAAATAAAATTGCAAAAAAAAAGTATCTTAAATAGCCTAGATATAAATATAAAGAAATATAATTCGTCTATCGTAGTGGAACCAGAATGTGCCAAATTAGTGATTTGTTACTATCAGAAAAAAAGAAGCGGAGATCCATTGTGAATGACAAAATTAATAAAAAGATCAATCTCTCACCATTTTCTTAGAAAGCAACATTTTACTTATGTTTCATTCACGTTAAAGTTAAAGGAAAATGTGTCTTTAAACCATGTTTTCCACTCTACCCTGGCCTCAATATTCAAAAATATTATCTGGTCTAAAAATATCCTATTCGTCTTGAATTAATTATAAAATGGATGAAATTATTTTCGTTTTATGATTCATATGGAAATAAATAGAGCTTGCCCATTACATTTTTGTAATTGTTAAGGACCTTTCTTATTCTGGTAGAGAATATAGAGAAAAGCATGCGTAATTAAAACAAAAATTAAAAAGTGTTAGTATAGGTAATTTTAAATTCATTATACTTTTTATGGTCTTGGAACAAATATTGTGATTTTTATGGAGAAGTTGTTTTTTTTTAATTTATCACTATACAAATGGCGTGATGCGTTTATACTCACCTATACATTTTTAAGGGGAATTTGAGACTCAAAAAACTAAACATATTTTTATTGTGCTCACCCCGTAGCGTAGCACGGGTATTGTGCTCGTTATGTTTAATATGATTCATCCATTGGATACAACGTTCCACCCATGTTATTATGTGAATAACTTCTTACACCCAAGTTCACCCAAGTTGTAGAGTTCCGTCGTGTGGAACCATCTGATAAATATCTAAATAAATCATTTATATATCTTTTATTGTATAGAACCTACACGCTTATACCTGATCCGATAGATGGTGATATTGCTGTTTATGTGCTTTACATGATTTTGGTTAATTGTATTAATCCTATTATTTCCTGAACTCCTTTGACTGACGCTGTCCAATATATAAGCACCGGCAGTAGTAAGGATCATCTATATTATACAGGGGTCGGAAAATTAAGGCTCGCGAGCCATGTGTGGCTCTTTGGATGGCTGCATATTTTCATTAGAACTTTCTCGGGGCTTGGTAGACCTTGGTGGCGCCCATCTCTTCTCCAGGTCAGCGGAGGACTTTTCTAGCAATACTCATTCAGCATGTTTTATTGTGGCTTTAACGTGGGCCAGATCCCACGCCCCCAGCTTGTGAGGCGAGCGCACTATTGACTTCGCTATCAGAATTACTTTTTGAAATGTGTTTTGTTTATGGCTCCCTCAGAAAAACGTTTCCCGACACCTGATCTGTAATGTTGCATATGTGTTCAATATTATACCCAGTCGACGCATCGTTCTGAATGTGTGGTTGTGGGAATGGGGAAAGGTGTAAAGGCGTAGTAAAGTTTTTTTCATTTACTTTTTTATACCTAGCCTGCTATTTGGCTACTCTTGTTCTTTGCTACCATCTACCAGTGCCAGTAGCCAATCCCTGTTACAGTCACTGTTCACTGCGTGACCACTGTAACCCATCCAGCATACCCGTACTATTAACCCCCCCCCCCCGATCGCCACATAGGAACTACGCCTCTGCAACAGTCTGAGACTAGACCCCCACCCATACCACATAGAAGGAGTCTACACGTCATACATTAAGCCTGTCTCAGCTTGGTCGGCGATTTCTCTGGAGGAAAACATCCGCCCTACTCCCTACCCTGAACTTTTACAAGAGGTCAAATCCGTTCAACGTTCCCCACCCCGCCCCCACTCTAAACTACTCCCTGTTTCTGCACTCAGTTAACAGCTCTCCTGCCCGCTGAAGTGGAACGACTTTTCGCCACGTTCGTTCGCGCCCAAGAATTCACCCGCGTAGAATTACGGGCCCAATAGGTGCAAAATGTGCAGTTAAAATCCTTGTTGATATGAGTCGGCATGATTTGGTTACAAGTCTTTAGTAAAGATTTTTCAATTTCATTTAAAATCGAACGAGAAATAAAACAGCATTACGGGCCCCCTTGCCCCTACCAGTGTTAAGTTCAAAGGTATGAAGTTTTCAATCTTGATCATGATAAATACATGTGTCAATATTTGTCCAAAACTGAGAAGGCAAATAAAGTTTTGAAAGTTTAAGAACAAATATTTGGGGCTGCCGGCCAGTGAAGGATTGGACTTTATGAGCTCAATGCCCCAAAGTATTTTTATATACGGGCCTTCAAGTATTTATTTACTAAGTTTGTTCAATATACACCATTTACAAATAGCCAATATTGATATATTTTATATAAAATGTTCTTATGTTTGGGAAAAGGTGACAATAAGTGGTATAATAAAACGTTTTATGCTAGACAACTTTGCAGAAGTGTTAACATCAACTTCCCATTGTTTTATAGCAATCGCGTGAATAAAAATAATAATGAATAAAAATAATAATGAAGGTCCATGGGCCCATCAGCGGAAGATGTTAAGTTAAATTCACTTGTTGATCTCAGTCTGAATCATAATGGTTATATGTGTTTGTTACTAACTGTTAAAGAAAACCAGTTTTGGGGCCGTAGAATATTAATAGTTAAATGCCCTATAGTATTTTAATTAGGGCCATCAAGTTTTTATGTACCAAGTTTTGTCAGTATCACTTTTTTATCATTTAATAATAATATATATTCGGAAATTATTAATGGAAATTATTGATTGATTTCTCGATTAATCGGTAACATTTTTATCGATTAAAATTATTTTAATAGATAAAATAGCGATTGAAATTATGGAAAGTATCGGCAATGATATTACCGATTTATCAATAAATAATCAGTTATTGATAATTAACAATAGTTGCTTTTTACCTACAAACTTCTCCATTTCAAAAAGTATTTTTTTAAAAGTGTAATCTTTCAAATAACCTATTTTAGAAGGAAAATGATATCAACAATTAAATATTGTTTTTACTTAATTAACAATAACAAAATTCAAATTCATTGACATCATATTGAACTACTTATATATAAATTTTAAAAATGTGAATTACCTGTTTTTGTTACTTCCCATGAAGTTTTTAGTTTAATGACATCATACATCTCATTTTTAGCTTCAATCAAATTTATCGATTAATTATTCGGTAATTTTTCAAAAGTTAACGATTAATTTTAAATTAATCGATAACAGCCCTAATATAAATGTGTGTGTGTGTGTGTGTGTGTGTGTGTGTGTGTGTGTGTGTGTGCGTGTGCGTGCGTGCGCGCGCGCACGTGTCTGTGTGTGTGTAATGCATTATTTTTATTGAGTATACACATAGAGATGCAGATATTAATTTCCTTTTTTCATATCAAATGGGTTTTTAATTTGTTATAAAACCAAATTTGCTATCAACAAAAGCAGTTGTTAACATTTAATTATTATTGAATTGGATTAAGATGTAAATAAATCCCACTTATAGTTGCATAAGGGAGAATTAAATATGTTGTCAATGTCACCAGGGTTGGCCCCAGAGTATACGGTGCCCAATGCAGCAAACGATGAGTGGGGCCCTGGGCCCAAGGTAGCAAACGATTAGCGGGGCCCTGGGCCCAAGGCAGCAAACGATGAGCCCAAGGCAGCAAATGATGAGCGGGGCCCTGGGCCCAAGGCAGCAAATGATGAGCGGGGCCCTGGGCCCAAGGCAGCAAATGATGAGCGGGGCCCTGGGCCCAAGGCAGCAGACAAGGAGAGAGACTCAAGCACTAATTTGCATTTCTCCATATATTAAAATAATACGACATTTAAAAATTAAATCTCTAAATATTCACAATATAACTGCATAGACACATGAATATTTACAGTTTTAATAAATTAACTGAATATCCTAAAACTCAAAAACAATATGTTAATAAATTTAAATTTTTGCTTAGGTATGCTAATTGACTTGCAAACCGTGTATACTAAAGTTGGTTTGGTTGTATTTTCTACTTCCACCTTGTTTTTAAAACTTACGCGTTAAACTTTCGAGCTTCAGCTGCTGCAAAAAATAGCTAAGTTATTGAACCGATCTTAAATCATTGTTGAGGTCATAAAGGTTCTAGTTTTTGTTTTCGAAAAGCTTCTTTCTCCGGGAGCCAAATCGAAGGCAATAGATAGAAGTATTCGAAGTTCAATGTGTGTGTTTGGAAATTCACTATTACGATTGTTCACTGAGAGAAACAGTGAAATCATCACAGGGCCATTAAGAGTGACTGTAGGAATTATGGAATTCAATAATTGGAACTCTCCTTCAAGCATGAAACCATCAAGATCCTCACTTCCCAGGCTGTGAGCTTTTTCTTCTGATTCATACTGATGAAATTTAGGAGTCATAATTGATGCCTGTTCATCTGTTGAAGTTCAAAGTGACTGTTCGTCGTCATGATTGCCATATGAACAATTTGGTTTTGAAAATATGTTCAACATTTTTTCTTGTTCCTCTGCACATCGTTCATCTTTTCCTTCTTAAGTAAAATTATTTTTTTCGCACTCTCGTCTCTTTGAAAATGGGTTCATTCTCTAAATCCGTGATAGTGGTAACTTATTTTGCAATAGCTTTTGCTATTTCAAAACCTCCATTTCTTTAAGATTTCAATCATGTGCAAGCACGTGACATACTGTCAACTGCAGTTTCTAGATCAACAGAATTTCTAAGAATTGAAATTCTTTTCTTGTGTAATTAAATTGAAACATGTCGCATTAAAAAAATGAATTTAAACAATAAAGTTGAAGTTCTTAATTTGTTTGAACACTTGACTGCTTTGCTTTGAGCTTTTGTATCTCTACTTTGCTCTACAACTTCTAAAGTGCATCATAGATTTCGTCTGCTCCATATCGAACTGCTTTTACACTTTCCACCAGGCTTTTCGTATCTTTTTTCACAAAGTGGTTTCAAGGATATATTTTGAACATATCTGGAAAGGATTAGATCTACCCACCGGTTTGTAAAAGCAGAAAATTAAAAAGATTTCTTGAATTATTTAATATATAAATATAATAAATAAAATATTTTAAAAGTCATTTTATCAGGACAAGTATTGATCATATCACATATTAGCAAGTTGTAACAGTAATAGGTACAAAGTGTAAACAATGTCTTAGGATTTATATTTTAGAATACGATCCTGTACGCCTTACTTACGCACTTTTCATGTTCGCACCGTTGTATTATTCTTGAACGCGGATTTCAGCATGTAAGCCCAAATTTGTCACTTCCAAGTAGTAAGACGTCAAGCAGATTTCTCCAGTACTTTCTTCTCCTTCTATAAACAAATGGGACGTGGTGGTCGAGAGGTAGCGCGCTCGACTGACATACCGATGGTCACGAGTTTGAATCCACGCGAAGGCGAGGATTTGTTCCCGGGGCCTGAGGAGTCCCCGAGTCACCCAGCTCTGAATGGGTACCTAACTAGACAATAGTTAGGCGGCTGGGGTAATGTGTGGAACACCTATAGCCGTGGCCTGTGACCGCTGCATCACTTGCCAACAGATCATCTCTCATGGTCTGTGGACGCAATTATCTTCTGCATAGAAGGAGCGTCTGTATATCTAAGATATATAAAGATAAATGAATTGCTCATGAATTTCTGCACAATATCCACCTTCTGGGCTTATATGGCGAAATTTCATTGACACCATTATTGACTTTAGTCGGGTGTGCAAATCAAACATTATGACTGATGACAGATAACGGGCCAATTGATGTACAGTACCATTAAGACTGTAAGATTTTCTTTATATAAAATATACACCTAGCCCCCGTATAAGGGACCTAAAATCCGAATTGTCCTTAAAAAAGCATCTACATTTTGTTTACTTACCATAGGAAGTTAAAACCTAAAAATGCTTTTTCTTATTTAAAATTTACATTGAAGCCATACATTCCTAGTAAAATGATCCAGCAAAATTCCTTCTTGAATTATGATTTAGGATGATTATAATGTTTTATTATATAAGTAAGAAATTTTTTCTAAATATCTTAGCCTAAAAATATAAATAGTATAACTTTTAAAAATATCTTTTTATTTTTATACTGTTGAATTCTTTTTTTTAAGTAAAAGCGCGGGGCCCTAAAAAACGCGTGGCCCAAGGTGGTTGCCTCGTTCGCCTTGCCCTCATGCCGGCCCTGAATGTCACCCCACACGCCTAAACCTAGTTCCCCATTTTTCGTTAAATACTAACTTTGCAAATTTAATGATCACAGGTTCTTATCGTTCTACGTGTGGTCGCATATTGATAGGTTCTTTTGTCAAATGTTTATTTTTCTTGTGTTACGTTGTCAAATGTTCACATGTCAAATGATCAATTTTCTTGTATTAAGTTGTCATATGTTCAATTGTCAAATGTTCACATGTCAAATGATCAATTTTCTTGTATTAAGTTGTCATACGTTCAATTGTCAAATGTTCACATGTCAAATGATCAATTTTCTTGTGTTAAGTTGTCATATGTTCAATTGTCAAATGTTAAATAAACCGGTACGATTCATTAAGTCTTATAATACACAAATCTGAAAAATCAAAATATTAACAATTGGAAAATCATTCAAACTTATTCAGAAAAAAAAGTTTAAACTCTACCACCCTCCATTGTTAAATATCGGTCAAATTTAAAACCTCTCAATGAATGAATCAATTCCGAACAGTTATTTTTTATTATTGATCTCGTACGTTGTTTCGGTTCCAGGCGAAATAAAAGTGTCTTCAATGTCTTCAAATTAAATCTCTCCACAGCTATGAGAGTGTGCTCTACTTGTGACCCTGAATGTGGGTCTAACTCACACGAATCTAGAACGTGAGATTTCAACATCGCCAAACTCAAACTGAAAACATTTTCTTCCAAGAAAGCATACCTCTTTTACTCCTCCCTCCAACACATTCAAACGGTTCTTGCTCGAAATGCTATACAAATCTCTGCTTGGGATTGGCTTTCTGTCTTACATATCAATCAAATATGAGTGTAATATCAAACACCCTAATCAATAACTCTATTTGGGATCTAACCATGTTAGAGTAATTCATGTACCGACAGAATATGTACAGAATTCTACTGCCTTTGACACTATCAAGGTATTTAGAAGGGTTAATAGAAACCCGCGTGAAATTATTCAAGTACGGGCCAGAAAACGCAGGTGATGGTGCGCCATATTGGAGGTCCACCACTATTGGAACTTTTTTTTTTCGGGGGGGGGGACTTACGGGACCATGGTATAACAATACTTTGCAGTGCTACATCTGTCAGCAACAGTACATAGAATAGCGTGCACTGTACACTCAAGACTTACTACAGGAACAAGAATAGCGGCACTGTATACTATAGAATAATTATGTGATCCAGGATAACGGGCACTGTACACAATAGAGTCGGAACTTGAAGCAAGTAACATTATCGTTTTATGGATAATGAAATCAGCTCTGGATATAGGAAGAATGTAGCACCAAGTTTATGGACGCCATTATAAATTATGAGGGCAGAAGGGGAAAATTCGGAGGTACGTTTAAAATGCGTGGATGCTGATCGCAGGATTTAGCAAGATAAGGAAAAAGCAAAATCCATGTCAAAAGCCGGGGAGGTCCTACAACAACCAGATAACCTAAAAGGGATACGTGAAAGCCCCATGTAGGAGCACTGAACGAGCCCAGTAGTTATTTCTATTAGCAATAATCGCCTGACTTGTCATCGCCATTTCTCCATTGGTTGCCAGCCCCGCGTTTATTGCATCCAATTGTGATGCATGTCGCTGGACATCCTAAAAACTGTTTATGGTTTTCTTGGTGTATGCGTCTAGGCTGTACATTGTACATGCATACTCTGAAATCTGCATGAAGGTAGTCTTTATGTGCGTTTTTCTTTAACCTTTAGTTCTCAATCTTTGAATTTCGCCTTAGTTCCGCTTTTAGAGCCAACACTTTGTTCAGAACATTGCCGCGATAAAGCCACATTTCCTTAATGGGATAATAAGATTTGTATAAATTCCTCACCATCTTTACATAAATTACGAAACAGATGTGTTTCCAGTGCTTGTCTATTAATGACATTTAAAATCTGGATAAAATCATGGATGATCGCCTCCAAATCGGGTCCCAAATGTTTCATGAGCAGCGCTTGACGATGGAAAATACGCTGGTTAAATTCAATTTTGGGATATCAATTCTTTTTTTTTTAAATGTAACTTTTAGTTTCTGGCCGAATATAGCGGATTTAATATGTCCCAAATGAGTCGGCTTCACACCCAGAAATTCCATTTTAACCTAAATAGGAGAATTTATCCCTGTTTACCGAACGCTGAAAATGATGTCAGTAAGCTTTAAAAGGCGCAAAAAAAAGAACGAACACATCGGCAAAAAGCTCTCTTCAAGAAAACAAAAGAAAACATAACATTTACTGAATGAAACTTGAAATGACAAATACAGCGTTAAATTTTTTTATCAACCAGCATGACTACAGTCCTATCCTCACTTATATCATTTCTCACAGTCTAACAATAGTCCTACCCTTACTTATATCATCGCTCACAATGACTACAGTCCTACCCTCACTTATATCATCTCTCACATTCTGACTACAGTCCTACCCTCACTTATATCATCTCTCACAGTCTGACTACAGTCCTACCCTCACTTATATCATCTCTCACACAGTCTGACTACAGTCCTACCCTCACTTATATCATCTCTCACACAGTCTGACTACAGTCCTACCCTTACCTATACCATCTCTCACACAATCTGACTACAGTCCTACCCTCACTTATATCATCTCTCACAGTCTGACTACAGTCCTACCCTCACTTATACCATCTCTCACAGTCTGACTACAGTCCTATCCTCACTTATATCATCTCTCACATTCTGACTACAGTCCTACCCTCATTTATATCATCTCTCACACAGTCTGACTACAGTCCTACCCTCACTTATATCATCTCTCACACATTCTGACTACAGTCCTACCCTCACTTATATCATCTCTAACAGTCTGACTACAGTCCTACCCTCACTTATATCATCTCTCACATTCTGACTACAGTCCTACCCTTACTTATACCATCTCTCACACAGTCTGACTACAGTCCTACCCTCACTTATATCATCTCTCACATTCTGGCTCCAGTCCTACCCTCATTTATACCATCTCTCACACAGTCTGACTACAGTCCTACCCTCACTTATATCATCTCTCACACATTCTGACTACAGTCCTACCCTCACTTTATCATCTCTCACAGTCTGACTACAGTCCTACCCTCACTTATATCATCTCTCACAGTCTGACTACAGTCCTACCCTCACTTATAGCATCTCTAACAGTCTGACTACAGTCCTACCCTCACTTATATCATCTCTCACAGTCTGACTACAGTCCTACCCTCACTTATATCATCTCTCACAGTTTGACCACAGTCCTACCCTCACTTATATCATCTGTCACACAATCTGACTACAGTCCTACCCTCACTTATATCATCTCTCACAGTCTGACTACAGTCCTACCCTCACTTATATCATCTCTCACAGTCTGACTATTGTAGGCAGTCTATATAGGCCACCAAATACAAACATAGAATACATGAGGAATCTCTGCAGTCAATTAATTTACATTAAAAACAATTATAAAAATGCTGTAATTTGGACTATGGGGGACTTAAATCTTCCCGATATAAATTGGAAAAAATATACAATCGATAGCCACCAAAATAATAAAGAAATTAATGAACATTTCTTAGACACAATAAGCAACATGAACCTAGAACAGATAGTAAAAAAAGCAACTAGGAAAAACAAAATACTAGATTTATTCCTAACAAACAGACCAGGATTAGTAGTAGACTGCACAATAATTCCTGGGCTGTCTGACCATGATATTGTCAGGGTAACCAACACAATAAAAACTAAAATAAATAAGATGCCTAGAAGAACAATATATCTTTGGAATAAATGCAACTTAATAAAATTACACCAATCAGCTTCTAATTTCCAACAAAATTTCCTAAGTAAATTCAGCATAGTTAGCCCTGTAGAAGAAATATGGAAGGAAATAAAAACAAATCTAAAAACCATAATGGATCAGAATGTTCCAACAAAAACAACTTCAAATAGAATTAATAAATGCTGGTTCAATTTTAAACTTAAAAAGTATTGCAAACTAAAGGAGAATTTATTTAAGAAATTTAAGGCTACCAATTTAGAAAGGATACACAAAAAATACTTAAAAATTAAACACCTCACACAGAAACTTAGCCGTAACCTCCAAAATAATTATATAAACAGTGTGATAACTAAAGATAACAATAAAAACTTATGGTCCTTTATCAAATC
>MUZC01004404.1:771145-782212 GCA_002072015.1 Radix auricularia | reverse complement strand
AAAATAACCTGTTTTGTAAGGACATTGATATAAAAAAAACATTGCTGTTAATTAATTAGCAATAACAAAATTGTAATTCATTGACATTAAATTAAATTACTTATATTTAATATATATCCTAACAATATTATATTTTGTAAATTAAATTAAATACTTAAGTTATGGGTATTTTTAAAAATGCCACAAAAGGGCACAAAATGTGAATGAAAACAACACAGTGAAAAAGACCTCATGTGGTCTTAATTTTAAAAAAAAATCTTAACTTTTGAACAACTTGGTTTGAAAAGATAATATTTATGTTTTTGTTAATCATCAAACAATTTCTATCTAGCTATGTAACTTTTATATTTTAAAAATTAATTTGAAATTTTCATCCTAGTGTCTAAACTTGAAAGCGTAATTTAATTTATTTTTATTACTAACTATGTTCTTAAAATGACTCAATTTTTTTTTTTAATTAATTGCCTGTTTTTATTACTTCCCTTGAAAATTTCAATTTAATGACGTCACCCATCTTTATTTTTAGCTTTTAAAAATTATCGATTAATTAATCCGTAATTTTTCAAAAGTTAACGATTAAATTTAATTTAATTGATAACAGCCCTAATACTAATATATATATATACATTATAAGAATAGTTACTATCACTAACTAATACTTTTACTATTAATTATTAGTAGGGCTGTTATCGATTAATTAAAATTTAATCGTTAACTTTTGAAAAATTACCGATTATTTGATCGATAATTTTGATTAAGTTACAAATAAGATGTATTAACGCAACCTCCTTAAGGTGAAAATTTCAAGGGAACTAACAAAAACAGGCAATTAACATTTTTAAATTTAAATATAAGAGCTTATTTTAAAGGTTACACTTTGAAAATCTGTTTTCTTAATTGAGAGGTTTTTAAGTAAAAAATGCAAATTATTATTAATTATTTAAAATTTATTTATAAATCGAAACAACTGTCTAAAACAACCTCCTTAATTTATTCACTATTTTATCGATTAAAATAATTTTAATCGATAAATTTTTTACCGATTAATCGAGAAATTAAACGGTAATTTCCGCAGCCCTAATTATTAGCAATATTAAAGTCAGTATATAAAGAAATACAGGTCCAATTAATATTAGACCTTAATACTATTAGTTTTCTAGTTATAATCGTATATGTTATTTTAATTACTTAACTTATTTATAAAAATTATATTATTTTTAAACTATGTGGTATGCTATTGAAATTATTGAAAATTATAAGAGCATAATTAGAAGTTTGTATTGATGCTTAGTCCGAACTGATACTTACCTTAGAATTAATAATGTTATAATCCTTCTATTTAATGTTTGTTGTTCATTTTTTTGTTATATCTTACTCATAGTCACCATCTTCTTTTTACAAAGATGAGGATATACATTGGACAAACACTTAATATTTTACATATATAATCAATAACTAATACTATTACTAATTATTAGCAATATTAAAGTCAGTATACAAAGAAATAGCCTACAGGTCCCATTAACATTAGACCTTAATACTATTAGTATTAGTTTTCTAGTTATAATGGTATATGCCATTTCAATTTCTTAACTTATTTATATTATTTTAAAACTATGTGGTATGCTATTAAAATTATAAGAGCATATCCATAATTTAGTTAGAAGTTTTTAATGATGCTAAAAGTCAATGTCCAAACAGATACTTACCTTTGAATTAATAATGATAATAGCAATAGTCTTATGACTATGATCCTTTTATTTAATGTAGTGTTTATCGTTCATTTTTTGTCATATCTTACTCGGGCCTTATTTTTACAAAGACGAGGATATATACTAATATTAATATACATTTGACAAACACATGATTTATACATAATATTACATATATAATCAAAAGAAATAAATTTCAATTAAAATTAGATAATATTACTCAGTAACATAAGAATAATTACAAGAGATAAAAATAATAATATGTTCTTTTTAATTATGTATAGTAGAACTAATAAGTCAGTGCTCTGCAAATTTGTTTATTTATATCGCATAATATTCATTAATATATAGTTATATAGCCTTTATAGGCCTCGATCAGCTGATCTTGTAGGCCTCGATCAGCTGATCGCATAAATAACTTTACATACATTACAGCGCTTTAAAATTTATAATTGACCCATTAGAATATCTAGAGCACCAGAAATGAACTAGGGCCTTAGGAGACTTAAGAAAAAAAAAGTGATGACAAAATACAAAGTTCATTGAAGTCGTTATCAGAATGAGAAAACTGGTATCCTAATGAAAGCTGGTGGAATGTTTTGAGTTCAGCAATATGGCGATAGGCTCCGCCCACTGGCTACAGCCGAGGACGACCATCTGATAGCAGATGCCACCTCCTTGTAATCAAACCTCCTTGGTGTATACAAATAAAGCGGATTGGCTGAATGGTACATCTGACCTATTTTCCGCTAACGGTGTTAGGCTTTCAAAGACGTCTAGAGCTACGCTACAGAATTAGACCAAAAAGGATTACAAGAGTGCCTCTTTCGTTTCTTTACACTCGTTTCCAGCGTAAGTTATACCATCCACTCTTTGGTTCTACATGTATAGGCTATTAACCAGGACGAGACATATTCAGGACCGAAACGCGGGGCCTACCTAAGCGCGGGGCCTGGGGCAGTCGCCCCAGTTGCCACCCTCAAACGCCGCTCCTGTCTGCAATATAAATAAGTGGGATTAATGTGCGTTTAAATGTTTTCCTACAAAAATGTATATTTTATACACTTCAAAAATCAACTCATCAATAAATATGAATCATGATAAAACATAACTCACGCAGCTACAAATTTCCCTTTCATAAGCGACCTTCATGATGATAATGGTGTTTATGTTGTTAATGGTGTTTTATGTTGTTCATGGTATTAATGTTGTCAATGGTTTTTTATGATATTTATGGTGTTTATGGTGTTTCAAATTTATTCTAGGGGAGATTTCAACCATCTCACACACGAAAAAATAATTTTAAATAAGTTAAGGGTGAGCCTAAAAATGCGTCATAAACTATCCTACATATCATCTAAAAAGCCTTATTAGTCGCTAAACAAACAGAAACAAAAAGTAGTAATAGTAATAGTATGAAAATAAAACAAAGGTTATTTTAGCAGAAGTCTTTTTGCTAAGAAGAAATCTACAATAAAAACAGCAATCATAGTCTTTAGTACGCAGCTTGACAGCAGGTCTACCCTAACATGTATCATCTCTCACATAGGCATGTTGGTCCTGCCGTATCTGAGTCCCTGAGCGAATATGACCACAGTTCCAATGACCGTTAGTAGTAAACTAGCCGCTGTCAGGTAAAATGAGTAGAAGAGAATACCGTACACTATGTCCTCTTCATTATATAATGTCGCAAAGACAAGCAGACAGGTAATGGTACACGCGGCTGTTGGACGGAAAGGGGAGAGAAACAAGGAAAATGACGTTTTAATGGCATTTAGTATTACAAAGATATTTTTGTAATAAAAAACAACAACAAATTTCAATTTACTCTAAACATGACAGTTGCTTTTGGGGTCCAGTTAAGTAAGGCTCTTATGACTCGGCGCCTAGTTTAACTGCCAATCGTCACCAAGCGAACATACCAATTATATCTCCTTTAACTGTTGCTTGAACCGATCCGTCAAAGTCCCCGACAGACGCCGAGCACTCGGTCAACAGATGCTCAACCGTCCACTAGGCGGACCCACAGGTTTGCCCGCTTATATGCTTTCTCGTGTCAAACTGATGCAAGTGTGTGTGAGGGGCGGGCTCAGTTCTCAAATTGACGCTTTCTGGGTCAGGTTGGACATCTCACTCATTTTCTCCCAACCTTTCTCTCTCTCTCCCCTCTCTTTCCTTCTCTCTCTCTTTGTTTATGTCTCTCTCTCTCTCTCTCTCTCTCTCTCTNTATATATATATATAAATATATATATATACAGTGGAACCCACTTACCTCGAGCTCGCTTAGCTCGACCACCCTTTTATGTCGACGTTTTTTATTGGAACCGTCAAATTCTCTCTTTGTCTTAGCATTTTCTCGTCGTTTAATTCCATTTTTTTAAGTCGCCGAAACCTCATAACACGAGCACAAAAAAGGGACAAATTTGCCACTTAACATCGGTTATCTCGATCCCCATGACCATTCACCAGCTTTTGAAAATGTTAGGTATGGTTTCTGTCTCACCAGGGTCTGCTGGTGACGTCACAGCCCACTTGCGTTTTGCTCTCAGCGCTGTGTTGCTTCTGGTACTATGGCAATGGCCATCAAGGCCACGAAAAAATATCAGCTTGCGATGGGTGCTGGTGACTTGCGTTGAGACCTGTGTTGCTAACTTAAATCGCCAGTTTCAGAGATGTGTTTAAGAAAAATAAAAGTTTTTATCGTTAAACGAAGTTGGTTTTTATTTTAAATTTGTAAATTTCTGCTGTCAGTTGGTGCACATATACCTTGTGTTGTTAGCAAACATGCATGTACAATTTTATAGCATGCCGATAGCTTCATCAAACAAATAACGGCAATGTTGTGTTTTTTTTTTTTTTAACTCCAAAAACACGTGCATTAACATTATCATTTATTAACGCTAGTGATGGGACAATACCAAAAATCATAGGTTGCTTACTGTAAACAAGGCTCCCCAGATTTTAAAATACATTATATAATATAAAAGACTACAGACAGTTTACTCACCCCCACTCTCAATCTCCCACACCATTGTTGTTGGTTAGTCCTATTAGCATCAAGTTACCGAAGGAATTCTAAGCCAATTGATCATATGGAATAATGGAATAATAAAATGTACCGTGTGCAGACTTGTTGTCATTGGCAACCATTCATCCTTCAACCTCATTTTGACTATTACATGTACTGTACTACTGCTTTGTTCTCATTGTTTCATTCATAAGAAAAGGCCGTGTGCAGAAGCCATTTAACTATTGGTTAGAATTAATTAAAATATGTCAACGTTGAAGGTTAAAAGTTCAAAAGGAGTACCTAATTTATTTGTGTACGTTTATAAAGAGAAGAGTTCGCTTTGTCATGAGTCATATATAGGTCACGATAGACCATTCCGAGTCCAGAAGAGAATGGTTCGGGGACAATGAGGGGATGTGTAGGTTACTTATTTGTGTAGCTTGTAAGGAAAATCAAGCAAGTCGCTTCGACGCCACAGTATCGCTCAATCTGGGAATCACCGTAAAACGGCGTTATATTTAAACTTAAACGGTCTTTAAAAACGAACGGTCTTAACAACCTTAAGAAAGAGTGAAGAAATAGGGTCCCGATATTCCGATTCGATTCTGATTAATCGTCCCATCACTAATTAACGCACAACACGTACAAAAAGAAATTTCAAGCGCAAGTTAATATTTTGCCGCCATATTGGTTTTCGCTTTAACTCGATCATTGGTTATGTATATAAGTGTAGGTGAAATATATATATATATATTTCACCTACACTTTTTCTCTTACATCCTATAAATCTTACTCCTCCTTTCTTCATCTCCAACAATATCTACTTGCAAACGATATCTATTGTTCTTCCGTCTGTTCTCTATTTCTTTAATTTCTTTAATCTATTTCAAGTATCTAACACACAGCCGTTTGTCTAATCCTTTCCATAAAGACCCCATAACCCTATTGATATGCCGTTTCATTCTTTTTTCTGTTTAGCAATTTTTATATTTTCTTATGGGAATTTTTTTTAACCGTTAATTCTCTGCTGAAAAGAGGAATGTGGACAAGCGAGGCAGCACTAGAACAGCTAGAAACCCCCTGTATCACGATACCCTCGTGTTTAAGCTCGCCGCGGGCATTGTAAGCTGGGACATTAGAGCCTGATAGCTCAACCTCAATGTCAGTCTAGGAAAAATCATGTGTCTGGATAACCTCAAAAGCTTAAGAGATTACCTTTGACATTACCTCAGCTTACGCTTTTTGCTCGCCTTCATTCATTCTGTAGCTCTTCTCCAATTTTAGACTACTTCCGATCACTATACAGCTTATTCCGATCACTTTTTCGAATACCTCAACATACTATTAAGTTTTCTTTCAATAACTATTTCACTTACCTCCAATCAATCCCAACACGAAGGCGGCGTAAGTAAGAGCTTTAGGTGGGACTCTGTGAGTCATGGGCAGCACCAAGAAGATGACGGCCAAGATGAAGGCGAACACATCAAATAGAATACCCAGCAGGGAAAACGCCTCACATACTATGAGGTTATCTGGGGGGAAAAAACTCACAGCTAGGTGTTGGGGCTATAAGGATGAGTTAAACTACACTTTTTAATTTGTCAAGAAGAAAGAACATGTCTCCCCCTGGCCATGTTTCCTACGCCAACACACTTCATAATTAACAGTACTTATCTTCTTAATATTTTGATACATTCAATGTTCACAGATTAATTTTTTTTAAAAACTTTTTCTCTGTAATTGTATTCTCTGTTAATGTAGGCTTAATGGAGGCTTCAGGCTATTAATAGTTCTTGTTGCGAAGCATAAACTAATTATAGTTACTACTTACATGTGCAAACATTGCACTAATACTGTGAAGCTCCTGATGTGTTCTAATGTTCTATTTCTACTTCTTCACTCACTCGGTTAATTATTAATCAAATCACTTAAGTCCAGGACAGCATGCACAAATAATTATGTTTATTCACTTCTTCTATACTTCATTATTCCAACGTATACACGACTTTACACATCTCTCTAATACTTGTGTCTATCTCAATAACCGTCCTTGTGCCTAACTCATCTTCTGTCCCACAGTGTGTTTCCCTTCGTCTGTCCGTCATCTCCCTTATACCTCTCAGGCTCCGCCTATTCCACTCTCACCGTCCGAAGGTCAACTGTCAATCATGTTTGTACCTCCCCTATATAAGACGGGTGTGGGGTGGTGTGACGTATTCTACACTGGTGACTAATCCCCTACCCGAGTCTCTCAGCCTAACCATACATGACACCTGGTCAGCTTTCGCCCGTCACAATTGCACTCTCGTCGCCTGGGCAAACCCAGCCAGACTTGCAAGACATGGGCTTCTCAAGGGGCGCCAGCCAGACCCATCTCAAGGTCGCCCGCCCGAATTCCCGACAATACCAATGGTTGACACTGATCCCTAGTCGCGTATTTTTATTGTTTCCTTCTTCCTAGCTACAATGTAACAAACGCTAATATTTTCTGCTAACTATAACACTAACGTGTGAGCCAGCAACTCTTTAATTAAATACAGCAATAAAATAAAACAGGTTAGACAGAGGCGTATCTCTGGTTGGTGTCACCCAGTGCGGTAAACTCATGTCACCATGGGAGTAGGGAAAGGGTGGCAAGAGTTGGGCCCCCCTCCACACACACACACACACACACACACACACATTTTAGAAAAATGTCATAAAGTTGTTATAATGAAACCGAACTAAATTACCTGCAAGTTTATTACATAATAGACAGTGTACACTGTACACATATAAAACATAAAAAAGAATTATATCTGCAAGTATAACTGATTACATTACTGATTACTGATTGTTCTAAATAAATTTTCTGTCATATTTTCAGCAAAATAAGGCAAGTTTTTATAATCTGTCCATTTAATTTCACATAGCAAAGGAACATTTGGATTTAGTTTTCTTCGCTGATTACTTTCTCGGAAAAACACTATAATTGACCTAAGTGTTCCTATTGCGTTTCTTACAGCATTCACATTATTGAAATCATTCACGAAAGGATTAAGTTTATGTGAACTGCGATGTGCGCATGCTGCCTTAATTTGGGTATTTTTTCGAAATATTGCTAGGAATCTTCGTTCTTTACCTGCCATTGTAAAACATCGCCTTCTCCTTGACCAACAAGCTTTATCATATCTAATCCAAATTCTAATAATTTGTAATGATGGTGTTGGCTAAACTTTTAGCTGTTCCATCAACCATTGGAATGCATCACAGGAATTCTTCTGTGACCATCATTTTTCCATTTTGTTCTTTGACAAATGTGACACCAAGTGACAACTGCTCAATGACTAAAATGCCATTTGTCTCGTCGGAAAGTAGAGAAAATGCAACTTATTATTTGTTTCACAATCAATGTCTTCACACAACAGAAACCCACAAATTTCGATTATAGTTTTTGTGTAGTTGGCGAGATATACTTGGCATAACAAGAACCAATTGACAATTAATTACCTAGAACTTCATCTCTAGATTCAACCCGAAACTTTAACAGGTCATAAAATGTACCAGTATTTGCATTATTGTTTTCCATGAAGTGCTAAATCATGGATGCCGCTAAATAGGGTTGTAGAAATGATGGGATCCAGTTTGTTGCGATTTTCTCCAATTTGTCTTCTTAATGAAGTGTTCTGCTCATTTTTAGAAACTGATTTGGCTTCAATAATGCAACGAAATTGCTTGCATCTTCATGAAAGCCTTTGTGTCATGAGTTTTGCATGTGACTACGAGCATCTTCGTTGAAATCTATATATTTTGTGCATGGTTTGATGATCAATTCCAACTGAGCTCCTCGAATTACTTTCTGCGCAATCAATACGCAAAATTTTTAATAAGCCCTTTATAGCATTTGCGAGTATAAAAGCCACGGTGAATAGTTTGATAACCATGCATATCTACAAACTAAAATCTCTGTTTCCTTCACTCTCAGCTCTAAACTCATACTTTTTAACAGGGCTTTAACGATCACGAATCAGCTGCAATTTCAACTCATTTGAAAGGTCTTGTGTCCAGACATACCTTTCAAAATCCAATTTAAGATATGATTAAGTGTCAGTCAGCGATAATCAAATTAGAAAAGGTTGCCTAAGTTATGTCTGGCTGTTGAACTTGACCTGTTGTCCTCAATCCCAATGATAAGTTAGATGCTGCAGATGCCCCAAAATCTTCTAATGACGGCATTCGGAATCCCGCAATAGTATAACTTTTTTTTATGCCTGTAAAAAATTATGATATCCATCTTTGCTAACCCTGCAGTTTCTACGAGTATACTATTTCAAAGAAAAATTTAATTTTGTTGTGAGAACTTACGTTTTTAATTTGTTTAATGAATTATTTTATGACGCATTTTAGCTATTACAGCGCTAATTTGTGAGTCCTATTAATTTCTAAGACTTTTTTCAGCCCTTATGTTATACTTAACTTAAATTTAATTGAAAATTGAACCTGTATGGCAATATGAAATGAATTTTAAAATTTTTATCTTTTTTGCGCCCCCTCCCCCTTTTTAAAAAAATTTGTGCGACGCCCATGGATGACGTCACCCCTCGCAATAACTGTAGCTTTTAAAATTCTTCAACTTTTTATTCTTCAAAACTGCAACCTTGTTAAAACCGTCACTAAATCAATATCATTGGATAATACTCGTAAATAAAAGATAGCTCCACATCTGAACGCGTTCCTATCCCATAACGGAATGCCAATCAATAATTGTTACAGCTTATCCCCAGTTTGGAAAAGCTGTGCTCTCTTGTTAAACATATATGAACATCGTTGAATGCTTAGCGAGCTTATTTGAGAAAAATCTTCAGCTTTGAAAAGCTTTTAAGTCCACACATACTATCCCTTGAGGCATCTGGTCGTTTTGTGATTTTTCAGGCGTATACAATAAAAATTTTGAAACATATCTAAGTCTTTGAGTTCAAGATAAGAATCTCCATCATGATTTTCAAACCCTTGACATCTAGCAATAAACAATGTGGCACCCAGAGACCTGTACAAGATATCCATTCACTTTATATTCCCCGTGCCAATAACAACAATTATTTCAGGAGTAAATGCTTTGTGTGACCGAATTCCTACTGCCAATGTTTTCTAATGTTCAAGCAAAATTTCAGTATCGCTAAGAACTCAGTCTTCGCACCCGGAGACTAGTGTAGTTTTTGTCCCAGGTCTTATTCTAGCTTCTGTTTTTATTTCGTTTTTTCTGTAATAATTTTTGTTTTAGTCTAGTTTTAGTTTAAGGCCCAATTTTAGTTTCCGTTTTAGTTTTCGTCGACTAAAACAAAACACCAGAGTTTTAGTTTTCATCTTATACATTTTAGCTTCACTTTTAGTTTTAGTCTTGTAAACACCAATAACTAATAACATCATTGTTCATGACCAATTGTTGAAACAGGTTGAAGGATAATAATAGTAGTCGCAGAGATGACAGCTCAGTGTACTGAGACTGATTCTATTCACCCCTTTGTCATTATAAGTCGTACTATCACATTGTGTTATGTGCCAATGCCAATACTCAATTTTTGACTATGTTGTAGACATGCATTGCATATACAAAAAAAAATTTAAAAAAAAAAAAAAAAAAAAAAAAAAAAAACGTATTAACAATAAGAAACCAAAAAACGTAAGTCAAAATTGTATCCGGCATCCTTCCGTCTCGTGAAACGATGGTGCATCACCGTTGGGTTGGTTTGCATTTTCTCGAGTGGGTGTGCAGTCCTATCCTTGAGTGACAGTCTTTGCTTCCAAATGTTTTGGCCTTTCTCCTAGCTCTTCTGTCTGCAGCCTCCTCCATTCTTCGCTCCTCGGCTACTATGACGCCCTCTTTGACAACTGTGCGCCACGTAGATCGGTCTTCTGCCTTACACTCCCAGTCACTTGTATGTATTTTGGCTGCTTTCATGTCCCTTTGACAGACATCTTTAAATCGCAAGCGTGCGCGACCTGTTTTCCTCTTTCCTGAAGCAAGTTCACCTTCGGGATGCGGCCGGGGCTCATTCTTCTGACATGTCCTAGCCACCTCAGGCGTCTTTCACTAAGAATTATATCTTATCTTAGATATACAGACGCTCCTTCTATGCAGAAGATAATTGCGTCCACAGACCATGAGAGATGATCTGTTGGCAAGTGATGCAGCGGTCACAGGCCACGGCTATAGGGGTTCCACGCATTGGCAATTAGGCACGGGTTCAAAACAGCGACAGTCAAAACAGCGACAGTCATAACAGCGACTTCAAAACAGCGACTGTGTCAAAACAGCGACAGTCAAAACAGCGACTTCAAAACAGCGACTGTATCAAAACAGCGACT
>MUZC01004404.1:751052-770977 GCA_002072015.1 Radix auricularia | reverse complement strand
AAACCTAAAACAATAGCAACATTTTGATGAAGTATTTAATGAAAATTATAAATTTTGATTGAAATAAAATTTAAAAGCAATTAATGACGCAGATTAGTATATGCTACATACATATGCACTTATTCATATACAAACAGCTGGTGAGTGAAATAAAATTGTATCAACAAAAAATTATAAATAACATTTAATTTGTCTTAGCTCCATAATATATAAAATGAATTAAAAGGAAGATTTAAAACAGAATAGAAAAGATGAAGGTTATTTAAATTATATCTCATTTTGATAAAGTATTTATTGAAATTAAAAGTTTTGTTTAAAATAAAATTTAAATCAATTCATTGAGGCTTCGTATACGCTCATTTATTCAAATAAAAAAAAAATTAAAAAAATAAAAAAAAAACTACTCAGGGAAAATAAAAATATATTAACAAAGAATTAATAACATTTAATTTGTCTTAACTACATGATGCATAAATGATTTAAATAGAAAATTTAGTAAATCATCAACAGCCTGTTGTTTGCGAGCATGTATATATACCCAGTATCCTTTTCAACGTCCAATTAAGCACACCCGATCCGATGTAATCGGACAATAAAAAAGTCACGTGGTCAGGTAAAGGTACGTAGATTCACTCTACCCCCAGTCGTTTTATTTACATTTCCCATAAATCTCGCCAGATAACGTTGACCTGTGGTCGTAGCTTAGTCTAGCCCTCGTAACATGTCCTGATGTAACATGGGCCAGCCAACGAACAGTGCCTGGTCTCGGTAGACTTCAATTGATCTCTCCACCCCGATCAAAGTGGCGATGTAATAGGACTATAAAAATGCACGTGGTCAGATAGTGCTTTGTAAAGGTACCTAAATTTATTCTGCCTCTCATTCCATTATTTACCTTCTCATAACACTCGCCACAACCATAGGTATACATTACACTATAACATAAAAGTCAATCTTCCCTCCACTCCCATGCCAAACAAAAGTTAGAAAGGACCATATTTATCTTTAGTTTTTTAACATTTTTCCCATCGGTTTTACACTTTTAATCGTAAAATCAAAATCAATTAATGAAATATAAAAAAAAAAAAATTGTTATTAAGGTGTTAACATAAATGGCGAACCTCGCAGCACTGAAACAACCACAAACCTGCGCCCTTTCATTCACTTCTGTTTCTTGTGTAGACCTACCTAGCATAAAAACTGAATTGTAATAAGATGTACAAAGTTGTCAGTATATAAAGTTAATACATTAAATAGTTACTAACACCGCGTAGCGGACAATATCGTTCAAGCAGCAGGGCCCATATGACTTAACAGAACGTTCCTTAATTGTTGTTAACATTTTGTTCAGTTTATTTTCGTCTTACTTTATGAATATGACGAATGCATTGATAGGATGAATAAAAGTTTGTAATGCGTTATAGTTCACCATAGTGTGTTACTGAGTGTGTAAAATGAGGTGCATGGATGGTGGCTAGGTTACATTTTATGGCGATCATGAAGGTGAAAATACTGCGGCGTTTATAATGGTTGGCCTGCCAGATTTTTTTTAAAATTAAAGCCCCCTTGTCGAAACGGCACGTGGTCGACTGTCCGATGGTTACACAATGGCATGTTACGAAAGCTAGACAAAGTGGCGACCACGGACCGCCTGTTATGGAGAAGGTAAACAAAGAGATTGTTGGCTGAAAGAATGTAGCTACCTTAAAAAGGATTACCTGAACACATTGCCTTTTTATTATCCAATGATATCGGATTGGAGTGGTGAAGGAGTTGGATAAATTTGGAAACATCTAATATTAAACCCTATTTTTTTATTTTTAAAAACTAGAAGAAAAAAACCCCAATTATTTGCGAAGAAAAAACGAGGGTCGAAACATCCGAGAATCAAAAAGTTCTGTAGTCAAACTGTCTCTGCCCCTCCCACCACAAACCCCCTCAATAAATCGATTGAATCTATGTTTGCTAGTCTCTATCGAGATTTCTGCACAATACATATGACTAAAGTAATAACAGTTATAATTTTATTTTTGAATTTTTTTTAAAATGTGCCCTGAAACTGTGTATACACTCTTTAAAACAACACACCAACATTTATTTATACAAACCTCCAGTTGATTATTTTAAATTTTATATTGTCCCTTCTCTACAAAAAATCTGCATTATCACAAGCAAAAGAAAAAAGTCGCTATTTTGATACAGTCGCTGTTTTGATACAGTCGCTATTTTGACCATCGCTGTTTTGACCGTCGCTGTTTTGACACAGTCGCTGTTTTGAAGTCGCTGTTATGACCGTCGCTGTTTTGACTGTCGCTGTTTTGACCGGATGCGCCACGCATTATCCCAGCCGCCTAACTATTGTCTAGTTAGGTACCCATTCGGAGCTGGGTGACTCGGGGACTCCTCAGGCCCCGAAAACAAATCCTCACTCTCGTGTGGATTCGAACTCGTGACCATCAGTATGACAGTCGAGAGTGCTACCTCTCGACCACCACGTCCCACGTTGAGAACATGCTTTGGGTATTGACACGCGTTAGGACCTCACTATTAGGCACTTTGTCTTGCCATTTAATACCAAAGATGCGGCGCAGGCATCTCAAATGGAAGCTGTTAAGCTTACGCTCTTGTGATGTCTAAGTGGTCCATGTCTTGCTCCCATATAGTAGTGTACTGATGACACAGGCTCGATAGACGCACAGTTTGGTTTTCTCCGTTAGCTTGGTGTTTTGCCAGACCCGCTTATTTAGTTTAGCTATTGTTGCGGCTGCCTTGCCAATTCTGCTGTTTATTTCTTCTTCAATGGACAGTGTATTGGAGACCTTGGATCCCTGGTATGTGAAGCTGTCCACAACCTCCAAGTTTTCATTGTAGATATTTATGGTAGGAGGAGGTCGAGTGTCTTGGTCCATGATGTTTGTCTTTTTCAAGCTGATTTACAGACAAAATTCTTTGCAGGCATTGGAGAAGCTTGACATTAGTTGTTGCAAACCAGATTCTGTATGTGCTTTTAGTGCCGCATCATCCGCAAATAGTAGCTCTCGAATTAGGACATCAGTCGTTTTGGTCTTTGCTCGGAGGCGGGCAGTGTTAAAATGTCCTCCATCAGCTCTGGTATGTAACCAGATTCCCTCACTGCTATCCTTGAATGCGTATCGAAGAAGTACAGAGATGAATATTGCGAAGAGTGTTGGTGCGAGTACACAACCTTGTTTAACTCCGCTGCTTACAGGGAAGGCCTCTAACTTAACTCCATCGAACTGCAGTGTGCCAAGCATATTTTCATGGAACTGTCTGATGATGGCAAGTAGGTGAGGGGGACAGCCAATTTTTGCCAGTATTTGGAATAGCCCGTTGCGACTGACTAAGACGAAGGCTTTTGTAAGGTCTACAAATGCAATGTATAGTGGCATCTGCTGCTCTCTGCATTTTTCCCGGAGCTGTCGTATGGAGAACACCATGTCTATGGTAGACCGACTGGACCGGAAACCGCACTGAGATTCTGGATAGACACGGGATGCTAGGCTCTGTAAACGTGTTAGTATATCGCGGGCAAAGGTCTTTCCTACAATACTAAGGAGTGAAATGCCGCGATAATTATTGCAATCACTCCTATCACCTTATCAAAATTAAAACAAACGTATTTATTCTAAGACCTAGAACTCTGAACTAACTAAACTAAGTAACAACAGTTCACTTGAAGAGTGAAGACTAAACGTCAAAACAAATGACTGTTCAGCTTGAGAAAGACGTGTATCAAGACTCTGATTAATCCTGTTTCTTTTCCCAGTTGTCCAATCACCACAAAGTGAAAACATTATCTCCACGTAAGCCAAAATAAACAGGCAGTGGAGAATCTGGATACAAGGTTCTGCAGTCCGTCTGCTGTGTGAGATATCAAGGCAGCATCGTCTGCAAATAAGAGCTCGCGCAGCAAAATCTTCCTTATTTTTTACTTTGCTCTAAGTCGGGCAATATTAAATAATCTCCCATCACCCCTTGTGTGTATGTATATCCCCTCGCAGTTGTTCTTGAAGGCATACTGGAGTAAGATGGAAAAGAATATAGCAAACAGAGTAGGTGCAAGTACGCAGACTTGAATTACTCCACTACTTACTGGGAAATCTTCAGATGTGGCACCGTTATAACACATGTTTTTATGGAATTGCTTGATAATGTTAAGCAGATAGGTAAAGCAGCCTATTTTACTTAAATCTGGAAAAGGCCGCGTCTGCTGACAAGACCTTGTAACCAGC
This sequence comes from Radix auricularia, assembly GCA_002072015.1. Taxonomy (NCBI): domain Eukaryota; kingdom Metazoa; phylum Mollusca; class Gastropoda; family Lymnaeidae; genus Radix; species Radix auricularia. Next base: position 766,724 of record MUZC01004404.1, on the reverse strand, counting down.
TTCTCCTCTGGCTGCAAAGATTTTGGCCCATAAAGAAAACCAACATTATGGCACAGGATGCTGCCTCCCTCCCAACTATCACTATAGACGACTGCAACCTGGATGTTGTTGACAGTTTTACATATCTGGAATCTAACATCTCAAGCACCCTATCACTGGAAGATAAGATAAGCGATAGGATAAGGAAGGCAGCAACCGTTATGGCTAGATTGTACTAAAGAGTCTGGTCCAATGCCAAACTCACAGCAAGATCTAAGCTGCAGGTATACCAGACCTGTCTACTGAGCACGCTCCTCTATGGATGCAAGTCATGGACCACTTATACCAGGCATGAAAGAAGGCTTAATAGCTTCTACCACAGAAGCCTGCGCCGCATCCTTGACGTCAAATGGAAAGAGAAAGTCCCCAACACAGAGGTCCTGTCTCAAGCAAGCATGACCAGCATTCCAGCCATACTAAGCCAAAGACGCCTCCGCTGGCTTGGACACGTCAAGAGAATGCAAATTGGTCGCATACCCAAATATGCGTTAAACAGCGAGCTGGCAACAAGGGAAAGGTTGGTTGGACGGCCATGTCTCATACACGGACATTGCAGGAGAGACATGAAAGTAGCCAACATTGATATACAAAACTGGGAAAACCTGGCTGAGGATAGGACCACGTGGCGGGCTGTAGTGGAAGAAGGATCACTAAGAGCAGAGGAGCAATCTAGGGAAGAAACAGTTGGAAAAAGAGCTAGGAGAAAGGCCAGGCAACACTGCCCATCTACATTGGTGTGTGTAAATGCAGAAGAGACTGCAACTCAAAGATTGGTCTCAATCTCATCAGCCACACCAAGAGCTGCAAATAATAAAGATAAATCTATAGTCTTTCGTAGACGGACAAATGCCATACAAGTGGGTGTTTATGTGTGTGTGCGTGTGTTTATGTGTGTGTGTGTGTTTCGGTGTGTGTGTGGGTGTGTTTATGTGTGTGTGTGTTTTTTTTATTTGTATTTAAATCTATTAATCCGGTAAAGATTATTTTTTTATTTATCAAAACTTTTCTCGTATAACTTTTAATAAATTACGCATTTGTATTGGGTACAACGTGCTAACAGTTAAAGGTGGTTGGTTCTACGCTTATAAAAAATTACTTGGCCATTATGTGTGAGCATTGTAAACATCAATTTTGTTAATTTAGTTTCGCTCCCTTTGGATGGTGTCACCATGTGAGGTGCGCACGTTCAAAACTCCATCGCTACGCGACAAGCTGTTACATCAAAAGAACCATAACACTTACCTGTAGCATGTTTAAATAATACTAATAATAGGATACTTATTTCATGAAACAAGCAGCGTAGTGTAACAAAATATGTTAAAGTTTTGATTTTGGAGTCAGTTTTGATTGGTTCTTTGTTTTAATTAAAAATGTTTAAGATGTCGGAAATTTTTTTTAAAAATATGACAAGAACGTTTACCTTGTTTATCTGAATTGGAAATGCTCTTACAATACTCGTCACCGCACAACATCCACAGTCCAATGGAATGGCTGCTACCATAAATCATCCGCCTGAAAAGACCGACAACCCATCCAGGGCTGGCCACGCCCCCAATGTTCCACAGGATGCCTATGCCAAGAGTGGCCACGCCCACCTTATAGCTGGTGGTAATGCTGTAACGGAGCACGCTGGATAAATGAAGAAAATGGATTTTTTTTTATTTTGGAAGAGTGCAACAAAAGATGACATAAAAAGTCTTTAATAGCTAAATCCGTCGTATAAAACATTTATTAGTAGCAAATACAATATGTGTACAAGATAGAGTTACCCACTTCTTGGGAGTTCAGATACAATATAACTAGAAAGAGTGTCACCATTACTCTGAATTAAAATACAATTTGACTAGATTGAATGACACGTTTCCTGTGAATTCCCTTGTATTATTTTACAAGTAAGTAATTAAGTATGATTCATCCGTTAGATGCAACCATCTGAGAAATATCTAACTTTATCATTTATGTGCATTTTATTGTATGAACCCTACACCCTTACACCCGATCCGATTGATGTTGATATCCCTGCTTGGGCTCTACATTATTATGGTAAATTGCATTAATTCTATTAAAAAGATTTCAAATAAATTCAATAATTTCCCCCTTGAAATCAATCACCCGAAATCACTGACGCAAATTTACGCAATTTCGAGAAGCGGAAGTAAATCTTTGAAGCAGACGCTAAGTGTGACGTAATCTCGGTGGTGTGTAGAGAAATCATGGCGGCTGTAATTTATGTTTGAGTGAGTGAGCGGGAAATAAAATAAATAAATACTCAAAACACATTCTTTATTTGTGACTGAAAATATAATAAGTTAAGGAAATAGTTCATCTGGTACCTGTGTTAAGTTGTTATATGGTTAGATTAAAGTTAAGAGAAAGGTATTCTTGATAAAATGGAATTGAATTATGGTATAGCTAGCGAATGGTACTCTTGTGCTGCTTTTGAGTTAAGGGGCCGTTCATAAATGACGTCACGCGATTTTTGCCGATTTTCCCCCCTCCTCCCTACATCACGCATCGTTACAAAATCGTAGACCCCCCTCCAATAATACACAAAACCTTTACTCCCCCCACCCCCCCACCCCCCAAAAAAATAGAACCCACCCTATTTTCTATTGGAAAATAAGAACGCTTCAAATCCCTTTTTTGTCATTTGAGTATTTATTTAGTGTATGTCTATATTGTAATATCGTAACCCGCGTGAATCTATTTAAAACTAATTTAAATAAATTGTAAACATGGGCGTATTCAGGGGGGTGGCAAGGGGGCATTTGCCCCCTACATTTGAGAATAATGTCAATTTTTTTTTACAATAAAACTTTGCAAGTTAATTACATTGAAGACAGTGCACACATCAAACATTAAAAAAAGAATTATACCTGGAAGTATAACTGATTACATTACTGATTGCTGTAAATACAATTTTTTCCATTTTAGCAAATATACGCATTTATATTTATGTGACCATGTAGTTCACATAGCAAACGAACATTTTGATTTTAGATTTTTAAACTTGTTTTCGCTTATTACTTTCTGGAAAACACTTTAATTGTTTTAAATGTTCCTATTGTGTTGCGTATAGCATTCACATTATTTAAATCGTTCATGACAAGTTTAAGTTTATGTGAACTGCAATGTACAAATGCTGCTTTTGGGTATTTTTCTAATTATTGCTTGGATTCCTCCTTCTTCACCTGCCATTTTAGAACAACCACAGTATCCTTAACTAACAAGTTTTGTCATATTTTATCCAAATTCTAATGACTTTGTAATAATGGTGTTGGCTAAACCTTCAGCTGTTCTATAGACAATTGTAATATATCTCAGGAATTATTCTGAGACCATCATTTTCTCATTTAGTTTTTTGACAAATCTAACACCAAGTTACATCAACTCAATGCCCAAAATGCCATTTGTCTCGTCGGCAAGTATAGAAAATGCAACTGAATTATTTCCTTCACGAACCATGTCTTCATGCTAGAGAGACCCGCAAATTTCGATAAATTATATTGATTTGCATGGTTGCCAAGATATACTTGGCACTACAAGATACAATTGGCAAATGATCACCAAGAACTTCATCTTCAGGTTGCACGAAACTCTTACAGGTCATTAAAAATTACCAGAATTTAATTCTTTTCCACGAAGTGCTAAATCATGCATGCCGCAAAATAGGATTGTAGAAATGATGGGACCATGTTTGTTTCAATTTTCTTGACTTTATCTTCAACTGCCCATCTATAGAAACTGCTTTGGCTTTTAATAATGCAACAAAATTGCTTGCAGTTGCATCTTCATGATCGCCTTTGTGTCATGTGCTTTGCATGTGGCTACGGGGATCTTCTTTCAAATCTTTTATATTTTTTGCAGGGTTTGATGACAATTGCCAACTGAATTCCTCGATTAACTTTTTCGGAAACAATACACAATAATTACAAAAGGGACCCTTTAACATTTGCGAGTATAAAAGCAAAGGGAATAGTTTGATAACCATGCTTATCTAAAAACTAAAAACTCTTGTTTCCCTCACTGTCATCTTTTAACTCATACATTTTATCAGGGGTCCAACAATCACGAATCAGCTGTAATTTCAACTCATTTGAAAGGTCGTGTGTCCAGACATACCTTCAATTCAGCGGCATAGCGTGGGTATGTGCCACCAGGGGCAGAACCAAAATTTGCCGCCCCCCCCCCCACCGAAAAATATGTTAACGCTATAAAGTAAATATATATTTTATTAGAAAGTAATATATTGATACTGTAATAGAGATAAAAAAGAAAATTTTGGCGTAATCGGTATGTTTGTAATTAATTTTTCATTAACTTAATTTTAGAGAAGCTATTTTAAGACCTTGCGTTGCTTAAGACTATTGTAAGCAATGTTCAAAATAATTATATTAATTAGGCAAGGTAACTTGGAGCCTTAAAATCTTAATAAACTTTATTATCAAGTGGTCTTTAATTCATTTTTTTTTAATTTATAATACTTTTTTTCACTCGTGGGGTAAAATAGTCTTTGTTTGACTATGTCATTTGAATACCCTAATTTAAAGGCAACATTTCAAAGTACGAAAATTGTACAAGTTTTCTAAATACTACATACCTGCAAAAATCTCCCGTGAATATCTACAGTAATCTAAAGTGGTATTATCTATTTGAAAATGAGCATGTTTCAAACACTTTATTGCTATTTTATTATGTGTTTAGTGTAAGGCTACACTCTAATATCGTAACACGCGGTAATCCGTGCAAAACGTTATAAATAGATAGTAAGAAATGGAGATATTTAAGTGGAACTTTTGCTTATATTAGCGTGTTTTGACGTGACGTCACAACTCTTAAACTCCCCCTCCCCCTCATCACAAATTTGGGTACCCCCTCCCCCACCTCCCCATAGGCGCGTGACGTCATTTTTGGAAATTAAAAAACTTGATTTTTTTTGCCCCCCCCCTCCCTTGAAAAATACCTAGGGACGCCCATGATTGTAAGCCAGTACCTCTCAAACGTTTTCGTATAAGACTACCGGCAAGAATTTTTCCATTTCACCAGGTACCAGTGCATTCTTTTCCCGTTTTGACTTCATTTTCTCTGTACTGATTTGATAGCAAAATGAGCCCCTACATGGTTTAAAGCCCTATAAGATGTAGTTGCCAAGACATAGCAAAATAGCTAACGAACAATGCCGCAGTAATTGCAAAAACCCTTTGATTTGATTAACCTTCAAGATCGCGAGAGTGACTATTGATATTATAAGTATCATTTCATTGTTGATAGATTATACAGATAGATACAGGACGATTCCTCAAATTGATTTTGATCTTATAGTGACAGTTTTCCGTCTAACACCCTGGACACAATCGCTGGTTATTGCGCTCCAGAAGAAGGGTAATCTACAGTTGCGTCAGAACTATAATACTGTACAATCAGCATGATTAGTCACCCCAGCAAAGGCATGCTTATGATAATATTAAACAGACTGAAAACACAAGCAGAGCAAATCATTGCAGAAGAACAGGCAGGCGTCAGAGCAGGAAGGAGCACAACGGAGAAAATCTTTAACCTGCGAGTGCTCTGTGAAAAACATCTACAACACTAGAGCGACTTCTATCATGTCTTCAGAGACTTTAAAAAGGCGTTCGACAGAGTGTGGCGTGCGGCACTGTGGGCAACTATGCACTAATTCAATATTAATGCTAACCTCATTGCAGTGGTCAAGAACCTGTACAACAGAGCAACCAGCGCAGTACCCTACAACACAGTGGCGTAGCTAGAGGGGGCGGTGGGGGCGGTCCGCCCCTGGAGACACACAGTTTGAGACCGGCATTTGTGGGCAGTTTAAGAGTACAGCCATTTTCGACAACCCCCATTAAATTATTTAATGAGGTAAACTAATGGTGAAACAAAAATACTCATAATTTCGAGTCTTAATAAACCGGTCGCACAGCATCTGTTTGATTAGATATTGGTTCTCTCAAACAGCGTATTGATTTGTTTGGAAAATTAATCGGTATACGTAATAAGTATATGAAAACTACAAACAAAAAGCACGTCACCACTGGGCCGAAAAATATGTGCTATTAATATCGCCATGGCAGTTTTTGCGTGGAATTTCCAGATGCGCAGAATGATTCGCGACCAAGTACCTATAGGACATGGTGGTTCAAACTTGCAAACTTGTGTTTTACTTACAAGTAGTAATTTATGCTACGGTTTCAGTTTTCATAATAGTATTGTAATAGAAGGGAGTTGTTAAACTTATTTCGTTTTTATGGCATTTAAGTACCATAAATTGAAATACGGTTATTTATTCAAATGCGCTTCCGGTCAAAACAGCGACAGTCAAAGCAGCGACGGTCATAACAGCGACTTCAAAACAGCGACTGTGTCAAAACAGCGACTGTATCAAAACAGCGACTGTATCAAAACAGCGACTGTATCAAAATAGCGACTTTTTTCTTTTGCTTGTGATAATGCATATTTTTTGTAGAGAAGGGACAATATAAAATTTAAAATAATCAACTGGAGGTTTGTATAAATAAATGTTGGTGTGGTGTTTTAAAGAGTGTATACACAGTTTCAGGGCACATTTTTTAAAAAATTCAAAAATAAAATTATAACTGTTATTACTTTAGTCATATGTATTGTGCAGAAATCTCGATAGAGACTAGCAAACATAGATTCAATCGATTTATTGAGGGGGTTTGTGGTGGGAGGGGCAGAGACAGTTTGACTACAGAACTTTTTGATCCTCGGATGTTTCGACCCTCGTTTTTACTTCGCAAATAATTGTTTTTTTCTTCTAGTTTTTAAAAATAAAAATAATTGGGTTTAATATTAGATATTTCCAAATCTATCCAACTCCTCCACCACTCCAATCCGATATCATTGGATAATAAAAAGGCAATGTGTTCAGATAATCCTTTTTAAGGTACCTACATTCTTTCAGCCAACAATCTCTTTGTTTATCTTCTCCATAACAGGCGGTCCGTGGTCGCCACTTTGTCTAGCCTTCGTAACATGCCATTGTGTAACCACCGGACAGTCGACCACGTGCCGTTTCGACGAGGGGGCTTTAATTTTTAAAAAATCTGGCAGGGCAACCATTATAAACGCCGCAGTATTTTCACCTTCATGATCGCCATACAATGTAACCTAGCCACCATCCATGCACCACATTTTACACACTCAGTGACAAACTATTGTGAACTATAATGCATTATAAACTTTTATTCATCCTATCAATGCATTCGTCATACTCATAAACTAAGACGAAAATAAACTGAACAAAATGTCAACAACAATTAAGGAACGTTCTGTTAGGTCATACGGGCCCAGCTGCTTGAACGATATTGTCCTCTACGCGGTGTTAGTAACTATTTAATGTATTAACTCTATATACTGACAACTTTGTACATCTTATTACAATTAAGTTTTTATGCTATGACAGTGGGCGTGGAGATGTTATTGGGATGCTTATTTTTAGTACAGACCAGTTTCTACAACTATGCAGGATGCCGAACACTGGATGTGTGATGGTACATTTAAAGTATCACCAAACTTGTTTTATCAAGTGTACACTGTGCATGCTTTGATAAGAAACAATGTGATCCCCTGTGTTTTTGTTTTGCTCCCAAATAAGCAAAAAGACACATACTCTCGAATGTGGAGTGAAATTAAATTATTGAAACCTGGACTCGCTCCAAGAAGTGTACAGATTGACTTTGAACTAGCTTCGAAAGCTGCACTTATTGAGGCTTTTCCTCAAACACAAATCTACGGCTGTTATTTTCACTTTGGACAATCACTCTGGAGAAAGATTCAAGAAAACGGATTACAACAGTTGTATGTGCAAGAGGAAAATGTTCGGATGGCATTAAAAATGCTCCTTGCTCTTGCCTTTTTACCTGTGGATGAAGTAAGTGATGCCTTTGATGAACTGGTTGCAGACTACCCTCCAGAATTAATGCCTTTTGTGAATTACTTTGAGGATAACTATGTAGAACGGAGAAACAGACGTGGAGATAGAAGACATCCGTTATTTCCTATACATATGTGGAGTGTGAAAGCTCGACAAGATGCAGGACTGCCACGAACAAACAATCAGCTCGAAAGTTGGCTCAAAGCTTTTCAGGGATCAGCTGAAATTCATCACTCATCCATCGTCAGATTTATTGAAGCTCTAAGGCGGGAGGAAGCCCTTCAGCGCACAAATCTTACCCAGCTGCTACAAGGCAGAGATCTGACTCAGAGAATGAAGAAATACGTGACAATGAACACAAGAATCACCGCTGTACAGCAAAATCGTGATCAGTATGATCTTGTACAATACATTCGAGGACTTGCTCACAGTTTAGAAATAAATGTCACATAATTTAAGAAACCTTGATAATTTCTGTTCTGTTTTAAATGTTCTTTTAAAATCATTTATGCATCATGTAGTTAAAAGACAAATTAAATGTTATTAATTTTTGTTAATATAATTTTATTTTCCCTAAGCAGGTTGTTTTTTTTAAATTTGAATAAATGAGTGTATACGTAGCCTCAGTGAATTGATTTAATTTTTATTGTAAACAAAACTTTTAATTTCAATAAATACTTTATCAAAATGAGATACATGTCACATAATTTAAGTAACCTTCATCTTTTCTATTCTGTTTTAATCTTCCTTTTAGTTCATTTATATATTATGGAGCTAAGACAAATTAAATGTTATTTTTAATTTTTTGTTGATACAATTTTATGTCACTCACCAGCTGTTTGTATATGAATAAGTGCATATGTATGTAGCATATGCTAATCTGCGTCATTAATTGCTTTTAAATTTTATTTAAATCAAAATATATAATTTTCATTAAATACTTCATCAAAATGTTGCAATTGTTTTAGGTTTTATTTTTTCTCTATGCAATTATTTAGTTTTTTACTTGGGGTCCTTGGATAAGTTAAGAAAATGAAAAAGGGGTTTATGTGTCAAAAAGTTGAGAACCACTGTGTTAGGTTTACGGTTGGACCAGAATAGCTTTGTTGTGAAGTCGCTGTTTTGATACAGTCGCTGTTTTGAAGTCGCTGTTTTGACTGTCGCTGTTTTGACACAGTCGCTGTTTTGAAGTCGCTGTTATGACTGTCGCTGTTTTGAACCCTTGCCATTAAAATGTTACGCCTATCCAATTAAAGTTACAATCAAATAATTTGAATTATGACCAGAATATGAAAATATTCAAATTTCTCCGTTATTTAACACAGAAATATGCATACATAATTAAAATTGAAATCGAAAGAAGTAACTAGTAAGACGAGATCAGATGCTGGAATTCTTCTTGATTTTATGCAAACGTTCATCTTTTATGTTTTTTGTTATAATCTCAATTTATTTTATTTTTTTTTTTTTATTTTTTTTTTGGGGGGGGGGGGGGTTGTAATTTTATTTTTTTTAAAAATAAAATTAATGCAAACCAATTTCATGGAACAAAGTGGTATGCCAATAGAAAACGATGTTATATCAGCCAAAACAATTTGTGACAAAAAATGGAGTGTTGAAAATTTAGAAACGTGGTTATATCTTTAAAACAAGAACAACGGGAATTGTTTTTATCAATGGATAAAATTTAAACGAAAATAAAAGAACGCTTTGATAAGGTGCATATAATTGTTAGAAAATATTCGCATATAATACCATATAGATCTAATACCATGTAACCTACTGCATGCAAATAAATTACTTCTTTGACATTGATAAAGAAAATTTCAATATTCAAAGAAAAAGGACCCCTGTTTTTATACCCTTACATACACTACTAAAAGAGGCGTTACGTTAGAAAAACGCGGGGAAAGACCATTTAATCTATTAAAATTTATTCAACGTATAGATTGGAAAAGTATGTACCCATAGAAAAATTGTAATTTTGCTAAGTGTTTTCAGTGTTGCTACTAGTGAAAGGAGCTTGTCCAAACTGAAGTTGATAAAAAATGTCTTCGTTCCACAATTAATGATGTAAGACCATAAAAAATTTAATGGAAAAGACGTAAACAATGTAAGGGTTAGCCTGAACGGACGTAACAAAACAGAGGACGTTTCGGCAAAGAGCCTTTTTCAACGAACAGACATTACACAAATAAAACGAAAATAAAAAATAAAATGAAGAAACTTAGCTGCGGTGGAATCCAAAGTATCCAAAAAAGTGAAACTGAGAGATGACAGAGCGAATTTATATAGGAAAGCAGAGAGTGGGCGGGGCAAACGCCTAGATGGTCAGAGAAAAGACAATATTCATCCCATGTGGGGCGAGTGTACCGTGATTATCTTTTAATCTGTTTTCAATCTGGACCCGCGTGGGGGTGTTTGTGTACGAGACAATAGCAGTGACTGCCAGGTCCTTGACACCCATATGGTCGCGTCCATTGAAGTGACGGGAGACGGGACATTGTTTATCTTGTGTAATCGCCCTAATATGTTCAGATATTCGGCACGACAAAGATCGTCCAGTCTCTCCTATGTATTTCAAAGGACAGCGCTTACACACAATGGTGTAGACAACGCTGTCCTTTGAAATACATAGGAGAGAGCGCATTAGTCGAATCTTTGATCTCAGGGAGAGCTCCTTGCTTTGCCAGATGCCTTTAAGTTTGCTTAATGCTGGAGTTGCTTGAGTCATTCTGGCAAGAATTTCAGGCTTTGAGCTTTCATCGGATATTATAGCCCCTAATGCGCTCTTTGGCGATGTCAGTCTTCCTGTATGGTGGTGAGGCTCGGACGCTCACTGCAGACCTCCAAAGAAGAATTAGTGCGCTAGAGATGAGATGTTTTCGAAAGGTACAAAACATCTCCTACATGGCGCACATCACGAACGAAGTGGTCCGCGATAAAATAAGTGCTGTCATTGGCCCTTACGAGGATCTTCTCGTAAATCGATGCCCAAATTTAAGATGTTATTTTCTGTTTGTTCAAATATACTTTCTTATATTATTATTACCATTAATAAATCTAATGACAATTTAAATTTAATGGAAATTATACCCTAAAGCCAAAGGTTTGGCATGCGAGCTTTCACTAAGATTTTAGCGAATAAATGATGATCGATGAATGACACAATGTCCTGAAAATTCATTTGTTACAGGTTGCTTTAAGTCTTATATCTTAGATATACAGACGCTCCTTCTATGCAGAAGATAAATGCGTCCACAGACCATGAGAGATGATCTGTTGGCAAGTGATGTAGCGGTCACAGGCCACGGCTATAGGGGTTCCACGCATTACCCCAGCCGCCTAACTATTGTCTAGCTAGGTACCCATTCGGAGCTGGGTGACTCGGGGACTCCTCAGGCTCCGAGAACAAATCCTCACTTTCGTGTGGATTCGAACTCGTGACCATCAGTGTGACAGTCGAGAGCGCTACCTCTCGACCACCACGTCCCAGTACGCCAGAAATTCAAGTGTGTTGCTCTTGAAAAAATCTTTTTAATTCTGAAAAAAGTTTCAAATTTCTTATCTCTTTCCAACATTTAGCCTTACTTCAAATATTCAACAACACTGTTTTGTCAGCATTGTTTCTTCGGCTCATTTCAGTATCAGTATATTTACTAATCAAGCTATAGATTATACTCCTCCAACTTATTTGGGGGCCCCGAAATTTTCATATCACTGACATACAATATCTTGACTTCAAAAGGGCCCCCATATCTCAAACAGCCAAAATCCGGCCCAGAGTTCACTCATTCTCGTATGTGATGTAACAAACCGCTGTTAATAATTGTAATCGTTTTAAATGGGGTGCTAAAGTAAAGAATTATTGAAAATAATATTTGATGATGGGATACAATTTAGATAAATATAACTTCCAGGTACATCGAAAATACCCAACCTTGCAACCCTCGTAGATTCAAGTTTAAAACATTTTTACTCTGACCGACTTATTGGAATTCCACTTTTATCTCACGCAAGTATTTTGATTGGTTATAGCTGTGGAAATTACCTCAGTTCTACTACCTTTTCTAGTTAAAACATCATTGTACTCCATGACTTGATAGCAACTAAGATCCTATGTAATAAGTTGGAAAAAAATACTATTTTATTTGTTGTTATTTATTTTAATTTCCATTAAAAAATAAAAATTGATCGAAGATTTATTACTTTATACTTTATATTAAACCTTCCACGGACCCCCTGACATCATTCAGGGACCACCAAATCAATTTTAATTTTCCACGGACCCCCTGAAAGGTACAGTGGACTCCTGGGGTCCGTATGGACCACTTTGGGAACCAGTGGGTTAGCTCATTTCCCTCAAATTATCCTATAGAAATTTCTAAATCAGGTCTCGTTTTGTTAGTTTTAATTCTCGTTTGTGTTGGCCTGATTCAAATGTCATCAACATAATCCCCCCATTTAACAGTATCAACAACAATTTTATGAAAGTGTTTCCTCAAACCAAAAACAATACGAAACATTAATGATGGTGGTGACTTGCCTCAGATAGGCCATAATAATCGCTTGGGTCATAAAAAGACAATGGATCAGTGAATCACTAAGTGGTATCCTCGATTCAGCTAATTGCCCTCATCTGGTGACATGTGGCGTGAGTTATTGATGTAGGTCGTCGCTGGCGGCGTGGCGCTGGTATATAACGATCGAATCTTCACTGGACGCACCAACAATAAATCAAAAGCATCGACTAAGTGCATTTTACACGGAATAGAACGGTAAAACGCCATTTTTAGAACGAGAGTCTTTGAGTTTTCGTGATATTTCCAAAAGAACTGACGTTTTTATTATTTTTACATAAAACTGTAGTTTTGTTACATGATTTGAAAAACATTTTTAAAAAATAAATTTTTAAAAAAACTCGTGAAATAGATATTTAATAATTAAAAAAAAAAATTAAAAAACTTGACTTTCAGAAAATGTTCAAATTTTTAAACAGTAGACTATATTAAAGGGCGGGCGGTCTGACCAAATTTTTGTTCTCCTGAACATTATTTTCGGTCATCTGCCATGCATTTTTTTTTCTTAGCATTGAGTTATAGCTATGACACTAAGACCACAAGATCTGGAATAAAACCACGTTAAAAGACAAACTTAAAGAAAAATTTGAATTTGATGAATATTTTTGTTTTCATTTGATGGGTTTTTTTAACATTAGAGAGCCAAGAGCGTTCTAGTTTAGCAGTGTTAACGGGGTGGAAAAAGTGTTCATTCATTATTCATAAATTTGGAGAACAGGAGGGTAACATTATTCCTCTTCTCAGCGCTTTTTGTCGTTTTTGTATTTCAGTTTAATCGACGTAAGTGCCACCATGTCTCTACTGAACGTTGTTGCATTTTCTTTGGTAATTTCCCTGGCGATGGCTGAAAGTGACCCAAGGGCAGATTATTGCAGCGACAAGTGTGATGACTTCCGGGAACTGGAGAGAAACTGTTATGATGAAAAAGGTAGGATATGTCACCAGTTCACCCCCATGACTACACCAAATAGACAAGAATACTCGTTCCTTTCTACTCACACTTCCATTTTAATCTGTCGCAGAATGTTGCTGTGTAAGCACGTGAACAAGCATGCTTGGTTAATCGCCCTTTCGGTGTCCCCTTGAATTATCCACCACTAAAAATGTCTTGTGCAAAGAAAGTGAAAGTCTATTATAAGATATGAGCCGCTGTGGTCTAAGTCGCAGGGCGCTGGCTGCCCACCATGGCAAGAACTCGAGTCATGAGTTCGAGCCTCAGCCTCCGGCTATTGTGCTAGCCACACAATCCCTTCTTCGTTAGTGGTGGCTCAATAAACTTGTGAACGCTACCTATCTTGCCCAATAGTCCACCATGGACTGAAGAGGGGGTTATATATATATATAATAGCCCAGTGGTGTGGGTTTGTAACGTAACGCTACAGAAGCGATGTACGACAGTCTACAGCAGTTAGTTTAGTTGAAAAATCGTGTTTTGATGAGCGCTGTAAAAATATTTAATAGGATGACGTCATTGTTTGGTGTGCATCGGTGCGCAAAATACAACCCCTATTATTATTAAATACTTTGCGTACATTTCATAAAGTTTAATAATTCGTATTTATCAAAATAGGACAAGTTAGTTGGTCTTTAAAAAAAAGGTTGGCGCCGTAGGCGCCCAAAAAAAGGGGGCGCCGCAGGCGCCACGGCGCCCGGCACAATCTATCAAAAAAGGACAAGTTAGTTGGTCTTTAAAAAAAAAGGTTGGCGCCGTAGGCGCCCAAAAAACGGGGGCGCCGCAGGCACCACGGCGCCTGGCACAATCTAGTTTATAAGATATTCCACACACAAAAACACAATCCTTATAAACATGGCATGGTTGTCGTGTTTGCATGCATACCAATGTTCCCTTTAAGCCGCTTGAGTTATCTGACCGAAGCCAACAGCAGTTTTGAACTACCGCACACCAAAATGCATTTTTTAAAACAAACGCACGAGGTTTATTACTTTGTACTAACCTTAGAGTGAACAATTATGCATACCAAGTGCCTCAGTTCGAATCTATTTGTTCTTCGGGCTAAGGGTGTCCCTGAGTCCCCACCCCCCAGTAAACACAAATCACAGTTGGGTAAATACAAATCACAGTTGGGTAAACAAAGGCGGCAAGGCAGTGTGCCACACACTAACCTCATAGTCGTAGCATGAGAACGCTGTGGCACTTGCCAACCGACTGGCATGGTCTCTTCCTTTTTTATCAGGACAGAGGAGGCAATACTCTTCTGTCACAAAAGGAGCATTAATATTGTGCTTTGTGCTCTAAAATATTTGTTCATTTATACTTATATACTTTAGAACACAGCTGCATACCAATATATTGATACACATTAATATTCTGCTACGCACTAGTTTACTGATGTACACTTACACACTGATGTACACTAATAAACTGATGAATACTAATATACTGACGTACACTAATAAACTGATGAATACTAATATACTGATGAATACTAATATACTGATGTACACTAATATACTGATGTACACTAATATAATGATGTACACTAATATACTGATGTACACTAATATATTGATGTACACTAATATAATGATGTACACTAATATACTGATGTACACTAATATACTGATGTACACTAATATAATGATGTACACTAATGTACTGATGTACAGCAATATACTGATGTTCACTAATATAATGATGTACACTACTATAATGATGTACACTAATATACTGATGTACACTAACATAATGTTGCACAATGACGACTATTGTACAATAATATACCAATGTACATTAATATTACTAAAATACTGATGTACTCTACCATTGTACACCATTTAATTAATATTGGTTTATAAATTATGTTCATTGAAGTGAATTTCGAGAATGGATTTGATTGACTCATCTAAATTAATCATTTCAAAAGAGGTGCGGTGGGATGAAGGGTTATACGTGTCAACACGTCATGTGGGATTTAGTTGACCAGAAACGTTTGAGGGGAGTGGGGGGGGGGATTTATATGACTCGCAGCTTCCTTCGCACACATCTCCTAAATATAGGCCCACTGAACTTTAGGCTAACGATTGATTCGGTTTTTCTCATAGGGGCCGTCCATAAATGACGTCACGCACCTAGGGGGGGAGGGGGGTCCCACTTTTGTGACGATGCGTGACGTGGGG
>MUZC01004404.1:715978-731380 GCA_002072015.1 Radix auricularia | reverse complement strand
AAAAAAAAAAAAGGAAATGTTTTAACATCCTTAGATTATATTTTACTTTAATGCATACAAATTAAACATTGACTATAAATCATTACTTGTAACTTCTTTGTTTATAAAAAAAAAGTTATTCTAAAATAAAACTTTTTAAAAATAACATCTGGGGTGTCAAAAGGGAATTTTTGGAGGTAATGCAGACTCATTTAGGACATATAACATCCACTACACTCCACTAGATATATTCAAATACGTCATGTGTACGTTTACGCTTGGGACATATGCCTACTATTGAACCGGTTCCTTCCAGAAAATGCATTTGTTAAATTTGTTATCTATGTAGATTTCTTATTTACGTACTATACGAAGACATCTAAATCCAACCTACTTTCATTTATATTGACAAAAGTGACAATAATCTTAATCAACATGACTTGAATGTATCAAGTATCCTTTCTGTCAAATTTAAAATTAATGCCTTAAAAACTGAGTTCAGAAGAAAGTTGTTTTGTGCTCCTCTCGAATTGCGATGTCGAGAATTTGATGCATTCAATAAAGTTAGTGAATATTTTTGACTAATTTTAAATGGACACATTTGTTGTTATATTTAGAATGGCCAGAGGCGTTTGACCAAAAACCAATCGAAAAGCTATATCAAACTTAAAACTTCTATTATTGTATCAAATAGATTCCCTTCCCCCCAGCCACCGCCCAAATGGATATTCGGTGTCGTTTTGACTTAAAATATCTACATATAATCAATCCTATTCAGATCTTTTTAGACACTTGTCCTGTTTGTAAAACTCACCAGTAGCAGTTTCGGGGGGAAGGGGGGGGGGATAACCGACCCAAAAAAAAAGTTCGCAGACTCCTGCCGCGAGTGAACCAACTGCGGTTACATCACAAAAGCTTTGATNAAAGTCATTAAATAAATTTTAAGTGACCAAATATTTCAGTGGAAGTTTTATTTAAAGTTACCCTTTCGATGTGACGTCACATTTCTTCAACCCCCCTCCCTCCCCCACGTCACGCATCGTCACAAAAGTGTGACCCCCTCCCCCCCTAGGTGCGTGACGTCATTTATGGACGGCCCCTAAGAGTAACTCTAATGTAATCAACAGAAGAAACAAAAACTCTTCATGAGCCACTGTTCGGCGGCACAAACTTAAAACAAAGACGCAGGTTTACATAGCGGCTGGGACAACTAAACAAATTGCCAGAAAAGATTTCGGAAAACAATCACCGCAGACTTTTTGGCAAGCAGCCGAAGATGATAAGGGGATACAAGCGCTTTGTTTTGATTGGTTCATCTTCTGAAGAGGGCGATGGGAAGGTCTCGTGTCTGAACTTTGAACTACAAACATCAACAACAATAATTAAAGGAGAACACATATTAAATGTGTTTTGTTTTAATTTTTTTTTTAAACGAACATGCCTTAATTTTTAAGTTGTTGCTGAAATTGTTTTTATTAATGTGCTTGTTTGTTTGTTTTGAGCGTGGCTTGCTGTGTTGATAGATGTGAATGTAGTATTTCTTCCCCCCCCCTCCCCCTCACAATTTGTTTTCAAAAATAACAATTACACCACATTCAATTGGATTTTTGCATGAAAATTCAAAGGGACCTAACGTGGAGGACATGGTTACAGGGTAATCCAACTCTCAGTCTCAGATAGACAAAGGGATACAAAAAACAACAACACTTTTTGTTCCGTATGTAAGAACAAACACATACAAATAATCGTTCCTCCCGTCCGAAGTTCGGAAGAGAAATAGGTTGCCCGATGAAACCAGGCAAACTAACACTCTAACAACATTTAAAACTCTAATTACATGCCAGACTAGACATAAACCATGGATAAGTGTAGGACGCAAAAATCTTCTGTTTAGAAGGAGCGTCTGGGACAGATAACACAAGATGAGAGTAATAGTGATGGACATGTGGACACGGTTACAAAGTAATCGAGATGGATATTACTACAGAGTTTTTATAATACTCAGCCCCCCTCCCCATTATTTTTGTATTACTTAGTGATGACTGTTACACCATAACTATATTTATCCCGCCCCTTCTCATAATTCTATAGTTTTATATGTATGGATACGCCCATCAGTGCTTGTCTAACGTTAACATGGATATTTCTTTTTAAATCAAAACCACAATTCTAACAATGGCCTTGCTGGCAAAAATTGGCATCTTCTAAGCAGGGTGCGCCCCCTTCTAGGCAGGTGTCTACCTTACCACGTCCCACTTCTAGGCAGGTGTCTACCTTACCACGTCCCACTTCTAGGCAGGTGTCTACCTTACCACGTCCCCCTTGTTAACAGGTATCTACCTTACCACGTCCCCCTTGTTAACAGGTGTCTACCTTACCACGTCCCACTTCTAGGCAGGTGTCTACCTTACCACGTCCCCCTTTCTAGGCAGGTGTCTACCTTACCACGCCCCCCATGTTGGCATGTGTCTACCTTACCACGCCCCCCTTGTAGGCAGGTGTCTACCTTACCACGTCCCCCTTTCTAGGCAGGTGTCTACCTTACCACGCCCCCCTTGTTGGCAGGTGTCTACCTTACCACGTCCCACTTCTAGGCAGGTATCTACCTTACCACATCCCTTTTCTAGGCAGGTGTCTACCTTACCATGCCCCTTGTTGGCAGGTGTCTACCTTACCACGTCCCACTTCTAGTCAGGTGTCTATCTTACCACGCCCCCTTGTTGGCAGGTGTCTACCTTACCACGTCCACCTTGTTGGCAGGTGTCTACCTTACCACGTCCCCCTTGTTGGCAGGTGTCTATCTTACCACGCCCCCCTTGTTGGCAGGTGTCTACCTTACCACGTCCACCTTGTTGGCAGGTGTCTACCTTACCACGCCCCCCTTGTTGGCAGGTGTCTACCTTACCACGTCCCCCTTGTTGGCAGGTGTCTACCTTACCACGTCCCACTTCTAGGCAGGTGTCTACCTTACCACGTCCCCCTTGTTGGCAGGTGTCTACCTTACCTTAAGTATGAGATAAATAAGACAATGTCCCCTTGAACCAGGGAGCACTCAAGGGGGAAAAAGTTGGTCGATGGGAGGGGAGGAATAGGCATTGGTGTCAAGCGAGATTTTTTTTTTTTAATTTTTAAAATTCGGCCAACAGAGCTGATGTATTACGCGTCAGATAGAAATGTGCCAACTGGGAGATGACGTCACTTAGTGTGTTTGAACACTGGGCTGATAACGATGCCTCGCTCCTGTCTATGGCCGCCTAATCGATGGCTGTTTATGATGTGATGTCAGCACGGCCACACCCTTTTTAAAATGTGCAATAATTGATTCATAGAATCCTGGGTAAATGTCAAGAAAGGGGAGGAAGACTTGTGCTCGCCCGGAGTCAGTGGCGTCGCTAGGGGGTGCGGTGGGGGTGGGCCGCCCCGGGTGACACCTACCCTAGTGACGCCTCTGCCCGGAGTTACAATGAAAATCAAATTTTTTTTCTTTCGAAATTTCTCTCGGATATTTTGATTACTCTTCTTCAAAAATTGTCATTATATAGGAGGGATTAAAAACGAATCGTAAATTTTAACGTTAATTTGCGAACAATTCAACACAGTATACCCTAAATTATAAGTGTGATTCCGATGCCGTTCAATGCTAGACCATGTCACTCTTCCTTTTACCAAGGACCTCGAATCCACTCAAGTTTTCATCCTGCCCAGCTTACATAGCCAGTGTTCTCTCTTCTCAATACCCAAATTAAATGACAAAGCATGAGAATCTTTAACAAAGCAAAAAGGACAATTTAAATTTTAAATTTTTTTTTAAAAAAAAAAGGGGGTTCATAGTCACCCTTCATCTACTTAATTTTTTTCTACGTGACCTTGGGACTAAGAACAACAACAATAAAATGTGTGCTATTTTTTTTTTTTAAAATTTTATGTTGTTGTTGTTGTTGTAGAATCTAAATGTTAACATAATAAACAATAAAATAAATAAAGATTTTAAGCGCTTTAAAACAAATTTATCAACACTTGATGATTTTAAGATACAACCGAACGATTCATATGCTCTGGGCTAATTTAGAGAATTAAGTCTACTGTCACCTATTGTATATGCTCTTTTCTTTACAAAAGTTTGAACTGTATAATGTATAATTCCTGTGAGCGGTTTTCGGGTGTATTATTACCCCTTCCCCAACCACATTTTGGGGAAGGGGTAATAATTAACTTGTGGACAATTATTTGAACAAGATGCATTGCGAATGCAATGTTTCAGCTCACATACTTATCTTATCTTATATATTACAGACGCTCCTACTGAACAGAAGATTATTGCGTCCTACATATATCTATGGTTTGTGTTTAATCCTGTATTCTTATTAGAGTTTTAAAAGATGATAAAGTGTTGGCTTTCCTGGTTTCCTCAGGCAACCCATGCCACGCCCGAATACTGGATGGAAAGAAAGAAAATTTGCATGTGTTTGTTCTTGCATACGGGATAAGAAAGGTGTTTTTATCCTTATGTCTATCTGAGGGTTGTATTAATTTATCTTTGTGTTGTTTTTCTAAATTGGAGTTAATTGCTTTATGTAAAATTACTAATTTACTCTTGGTTCTTCTAGCCTCTAGTGTGTCAAGGTTTAATGATTTAACTAGTGGTGTTATCTTGTCAGTTTTGAAGATTCTCCAGTAATGAATCCGGCAGCACTTTTTTGAATTTGTTCTAGTTTATCAATATTTTCTTTGGTGGATGGGTCCCATACAGAAGATGCATATTCTAGTATAGGTCTCACCAGGGTGAGATAGCCTTTTACTTTTATATCTTTATTACATTTGCAAAAGTTTCTTTTTATAAAACCTACGGTTTTGTTTGATTTTTTGGTAACTTCATTGACATGGGGATTCCATTATAGTTTCTCATTTATTATGACTCCTAAGTATTTTGCATCATTAATTTTGGTTAGTTCTTTTCCAAGAATGAAATATTTTGAATTTATTTGTTACTTTTTCTTTATTACTCTTAGCAGTTGACACTTTTCTGAATGGAAGGACATACTCCAGTTAGTTTCCCATTTTATTAATTTTATCTAAGTCTTTTTGTAAAATTTTGCGATCTTGTTCTGACTTAATTGTTCTATAGATTATACAATCATACTTAAGAAACAATCACTCAAATTAGTAATTTTTTAAATGCTCAAAATGTTTTTTCCCACAAAGTTTAAACTTTCTCTCTCCTGCAGATTCATATGAACGACAATGGATGGATATTGGACAGAACTTCAATTTTTCTCCTTTTTATTAAGGTAGTGATAATCACTACCTTTTATTACAACCTGCCTCCGGTGATGTCACTTCCTGATGGATGAGTTCAGGGGCTGTATTTCTGAAGTGAGAATTGATGAAAATTGTAATGAAACCACAGACAGATGCTTTGTAATTGTACATTTACAGCAGCACTCAGTCCATAGTGGATAATGTAAGATGAATGGTTGAAGCTTGTATTTTTAAACAAGCAACTGTATTGAAGTTTCTTGCCTATTAAGAAACTGTGAACATGGGGGAGATATGTTATTGATTTTTATTTTTTTATGATTCTGATTAAAAGTAAAATAATCAAAATAATAAATAAATTCATGAATTCGATTTAAAAAAATAAAGTTTTTGACTTTGTTTAAGTATGAAGCTGCAATGAGATAGAATGTTGATTTGTCTGCAGATGCAAGAGTTGGAATTCCATTAACATCTGTAAGTCAAGTGCCGCTTACATTAATTGTCATATGTATATTTTATTTATGTGCAATATAATATAACTTTGTGGTCGGAGTCTCTGCCATTCATTTGTACTTATTTTTTAAAATATTTATTTACTTAAAATTGGTACCTATTAAATATATAATTACTTTGTAACATATTATGTTACTTAATAAACTATACTATTATATTTGTGGAAGTTAGACTTTGAACATTTTTTAATATAATATTATTTTCAACAAGCATTATGGTAAATTTTTTTTAATAGATTGCACCCTCTAATTTTAGAAATGTGTTCACAAATAAGCATTTGTATAATGTGCAATTACATTTTTTTTTTCTCAAGTTGCAAGCATTTATTGTATTTATCATCATTTTTTGAAGGTGCACTTAACTACAATTTTCTAAGCCAGTTTTTTCAGAATTGATTATCTTTAAAAAAAAAAAAATAACAATCGAGTAACCTAAAAGAATTTATAGGGATCATATATTTAAAATCTAAAAGTAATGACTTATTTTAATAAAAATTAATCAATTTCTTATTATATAAGTTTAAGCAGTGGCGTAGCTAGAACTTTTGCCGCCCGGGGCGGTCTCCAATTTGCCGCCCTTTTATAGGCTATCCATAAATGACGTCACGAGTCGGGTTGGGGGGGGGTATTCACACATTTGTGAAGAGGGGGAATGTTTAATAAATGTTACGTCATATCAAAAACGCGAAACTGTAAAAAACAATTCTACTTAAATATTTGATGGCACTTTATTTAATGACGTTTAACATGGCTTCACGCGTGTTATAGTGCAGCCTTACACTAAAAATTACTCAAGTGACAAAAATATTGATTTGAAAAATGCTCATTTTCAAATAGACAATACTGTATTTATGTGGGGGGGGGAGGGTGACCAAAGCTTTGTAAAGTCATATGGAAAAACGGGTCTTAGTTTTTATGACGACGTGTGACGATGTGGAGGGGGTTAAAAATTATCCAAAATATCATGAAGTCATTTATGGATGGCCCTTTAAGTCAATCACGTGATAGATTTTCATAAATTTATAAACATGAATAAATAATTGTAATTGAAGCAAAGTAAAGGTGGGAAACATTTTTACCATTGAATGCCGTATTTATGTAAGCTGTGATAAAAGAAGCAGCATAAAATGATATACTTATAAATACACACTTATAAAAATACAATATACTTTTTTTTAAAGGCCACAAGAAAGTTACTGAGGTCGCAGGTCCACGACCTCCCCCTGAGGCAATATATATTCCAAAAAAGCATTACCAATTAATAGGCTTTTATTTTGTATTTATAGATAAATGGTTTTTTTTTTTAAACAAAGAAATTGTATACATTAGTATGTAAACATATTTTTACATTTACTTTAATAACTTTCATAGTAAAAAAAATCGTGTATTATACTATGACACTGTCAAATGTTTTTTAATGTCTTGTTCTATGGTCAATATTGAAAGATTTTATGGTCGTAAATCACTCATTTGGGAACGAAGATATTTTTAAAAAAATCAACTTCAGTTTGGAGAAGCTCCTTTCACAACTAGCAACACTGATAACAATTGTTGAGAAAATTATTAGCAAAATTACAATTTTTCTGTTCGGTACATAATTTTCCAATCTATACTATATAGTTGAATAAATTTTAATAGATAAAATTATCTTTTCCTGCTTTTTTCTAACGTAATGCCTCTTCTAGTAGTGTAGGTTCAGCTATATAAACCGGGATCCTTTTTCTTTTAATATTGAAATTTTCTTTATCAATGGTAAAATAGTATTTTATTGGATTTGCAAAGTCTTCATATAGTGGGTTACATTTACATGGTATTATATGATATTATGTACAAATATTGTCTATTAAGTATATGCACCTGATGATAGCGTTCTTTTATTTTAATTTAAATTCTATCCATTGATGAAAAAAATTCTCGTTGCACTTCTTGTTCTAAAAGTATAACCACGTCTTCTATATTTTCACCACTCATATTTCTTCACAAATTGTTATGGCTGATACAACAGAGTTTTGTATTAGCAAACCGCTTTGTTTCCTGAAATGGAATTGCATTTTTTTTTAAAAATACAATAAATAAAAAACGAGTAAACATAAATTGAGATAACATAAAACATACAAAAGAAAAACGTTGCATTGAATCTAGGAGAATTCCAGTATCTGGTCTCGTTTCTTCGGATGTTAGTTTGAATTATTAATGCCTATTGTCGTGTTAATTAACGGAGAAATTTCAATATTTTCATATTCATTTCATAATTCAAATTATTTGCACATTACTTTAATTGGACAGGCGTAACATTTTAATAAATAACCGTATTTTAATTTGTGCTACTTTAATGCAATAAAAACGATATGAATTTAAATTTAAATAATTACCTTACAATACTTTTATGAAAACTAAATCAGTAACATAAAATACTACTTGCATGGCATGTAAAACAAAAGTTTGCAAGTTTGAACCACCATGCCAAATACTTCAAATAGGTGCTTGTTCGCGAATCATTCTGAGCATGTGGAAATTCCACGCAAAAATTGACGTGGCGATATTAATAGCACATATTTTTCGGCCCAGCGGTGACGTGTTTTTTNNNNTTTTTTTTTTTTGTGTTTTTTTTTTTTTGTAATTTTCATAAAGCTGTTGCGTATACCGGTTGATTTTCCACACAAATCGATACCGTTTTCGAGCGATTTTAAATCTTGCGTTTGGTATAACAACCAATATGTAATCAAACAAATGTTGTGCGACCCGTTAATTAAAATTCAAAATTATGTATATTTTTGTTTTACCCCTTCAAAAAGTTAAATTTCGGTTGTCGGAAAGGGCTGAACTTTTTAAGCGCCCACAAATGCCGCCCTCAAAATGTCTGCTGCCCGGGGCGGACCGCCCCCACCGCCCCCCTCTAGCTACGCCACTGAGTTTAAGTGCAATAATTATGTTCCACTCAGTTTGACTTGTAATTTTCAGAAAGCTATTTGGACAAATACAAAACAATAAAATATATTATCTTTTGAAAAATGGAATATGAATCTACAATTTTTTTAATGCAAAAAACCTATAGTTATCTTTTCAATTTTGCGAATTTCCATATGCATGAAAATAAAATATCAAAATGCTACCCCTAATCTTTTAATGTAATAAGTTAAAAAGTGAGATTTATTTTCCACACCGAGTCACAGTTGTATATGCACATCTACTTTAAAAATGAAGATATTTTTTTATGTGCCACAATAATAATAATGTTTCTGGCTTACTATTAAAAGATTTTAGGCTGTATTTTCATTGGTAATTTAAGGTTGTATCCAATTTTAATTAAGACTTCGTAGCATGATGAAATTTATCTACCAGTGTAAGGAAACAAATGTGATGTACTAAAAAAAATGCTCACAATAAATATCACATGCTGTTGATTTAGAAGGCTGAAGGATAAATAAAAGTAAGAAAAATATCAAAGTTAGGTAGGGTAAATATCTTGTTTACCTTTGTTAAGACCACACAGGGGAAGTGTACAAAATGTAAATACTTGAATGTATATATACTTGAAGTTTAAGCTGTGTTCATTGCATCTTCTCCACTACCCTCTTCATAAATTAAGTTTATTTATCTCCTCATGTTTTCCCCTGGGCTATTAAAAACTAATTACAGAGCTTCCTATAACACAGGGATTTTAATTACTACAGATACTTTAAATTTACAACACAGGAGTTTTAAACCTTACAACGGAGATTTCAACTTATTATAAGTTTCTGGCTGTTTGTTGCAAAAAATTTCAAGTGTCTTGCAAGGCTTGGATAAAAATCATTACTGATTTTTTTCCTCACATATTTCCTAGTAGAGTAATGTGATGCGAGTAAGGACAAATGATATATTCTAATCTCATAAAAAAGCTAATACCATTTTCATCTCACTGAAAACCATAACTGTAATTTTTCAGCTGTATATTCTGAAGTTAGCATTATGTAGTGTGATTATTATAAAATAGTATGAAAAACAATATGTTTACACCTTACTAATCCCTTATAAAATCCCTGCATTTAATCTCATTTACCTCAAAATGGTGTTTTTAAAACTGATATCTAATAAATTCCTAGCACTGTGATAACGATATCCAAATTCATTTCAAGCAAAATACTGTTTATAATTGTTTTTTATGTTTTTTATGACACTGTATATTTTGTGTCTATAAAAGAAATGATAAGATTTAGGGGAACTTAAACGATCATTTGTAAAAATTAAATGGCTAAATTAGTATGGAGTGAGTAATTTAACACTGATATGAAATCAAAAATAGATTTGGTGGGGGGGGGGGGGGGTTATTTGGAGAAAAGTTATTAAATTGTTTTTATCACTTTGTCAAATGTTGAAAAACTAGGATCAATTTGAGTTTGAATGAATGTCAAACTCCTGGATCTGAATAAACAATTTGGATGTGTGACATTTTTCTATACCTGTTAATTTGGCTGGACCAAATGCAATTTTTTTCATGATGTTTTTAGAAAGATTTGACAATGATTGATGTTTTAAATACATGTCAAGAGGAAAACTTTTCTATTTTGCCTCAACTCAAGCATTTATTAACTTACTTGAAGCATCTATTCAAGTGGTTTGCATCTAGGAATTATTATGTTCAAAGAATGTTATTGTCAAGACATCAAAATTTTAAGGTAAAAATTTAGCTCTTTTTTGTTTTCCAATTTTTAAAGTCTTATGAAGAGAATTAATTAAAACATCATATCTAAAGAGTTATGTTTCAAGCTCCAGTTTTAAAATCCCTATCTCTGCAACTGCAAATAATTTTGTTTTGCGTTTTTTCCTGACTTTTTAAAAGAAAAGTCAAAACTTTTAAGCATAATTTCTTTTTGAAACTATCAGGATTTCATTTAAAGAGCCACTACTAAAAACAAAATTTATTTTATATCATGATTTCCATGGGCTTTTATGTATATAATAAATGTTTTTAAATTTCCGATAGGTTTTTCACTTTCAGATGTCTTAAAAACTATTGAAGTATTGCAATCTATCAAACGATGGCCACCGTCTCCTTCTCACTTAAAAAAAATGTTTAACTCTCATATTGTATATCGTCATATTTCATAGTCACAAAAAATAAACAAAAATTATTTCAAGATAAGTATTCAGTGGCTTCTAAAAGTAAAATTCTCATAAAGTATCTTTAGGACTTTAGCTTACTTTTAATTTAAAGTACATGAAAAAATGAGTCTCTCATATCCTCATATCTGTGCTATTATATCTCTAAATTATATGTACAGAGCGATGACTCTTGATGAACTTGGTGTCAATACATTTATACTATATAATCTGTTTGGTATTTTTTAAATATTGCAACTACAAAAAAAAAATAATAAACATAAAATTGTTTAATGCCAACATTAAATTATTTATAAATAGAAAATTTAAAACTTGTCTACTGTCTTTAATTTGTTTAAATTGAATTTGAATGAACATTTTCTGGTGTCATTTTGGTAAATTCTTGATTTTGGGTTTACATTCTTAAACTGATTTGGAGATGGTTGTACATCTACATCTTCTTTGTGTCAATTAAATGTGTTGAGTGTTTAGCTAAGTAAAGTTAACCATTCAACACAAAACCTACTCCATAGCATTGACTCAGCAGACAAATGTTGGCTCTCAAACAAAGCCAGCAAAGTACTTCACAACAAATTTCATAGGAATTTTAACATGAACTGTAGGAGTCCGAATTGGCTAGAATTTAACAAGTTTATTAGTAAATATACAACACTAAAGAAACATTTTTTTTTTTAAATTTGAGTTTGAAGACAACACAAGATTGTTTTATTCAAATTCTTAGCTTTCAAAACTTTTAAAATTAAGAAATAACAAACAAAGAAATAAATGTTGGCAAAAAAAACAAAAGGCTTTATTAATTATGTGTATGTTAAATACTGCACTTTATGGGACATCATCTCACAAATGGTCTGGGACAATATAAAGAAAAAGAAAACTCAGATGGTCACAAAGAAGTGGTTGACATTAATGACAATATTAATATTTTCTTCCTTTTAAAACATCATATGATAGCATTCATTAACACAGTACACAGTAATGATGGACTTTCATCAAATAAAAGCATGTTACTGAGATGCTCTCATTGTTTCATTGACCTATGTCAAATACATGCCCACATCAACATCAAACTTATAGTGAAGAATGTATTTTGCGGTATCAATGAACAAAACGTAGGTTAGGAAATCTTTAGAGTAAAATGTGTATTTAATTAGTATAAAATATCACCCCAATACACAAATTTTTTAAATCTTGAGGCATGTTCCCAGCTCAATGAGCTTTTTAAATATGGTAAAAAAAAATTCTTTGTCTTGTAATGAAAGCCTGTAAGGTTTATCAAATAGGTCAACACTGAAACAGATTCGGTCACATTAAAGCATGATTCAATCAACTTTCTGATAACAGACAGTCATTGAAAACTCCACGACAACACTGAAATAAAATTCTGTCGCATCAAAGCATGATGTGATCATTCTTCAAACAACATCAATTCATGTCCACAGAAAACCTTTGGCATGTTTCATCACCTGTAGTACAGCATTTATTCATGGCATCGAGTAAGTTATACATTTTATAAGAGAGGAAATAACAGTGTTATAAACAGATTTAACCACATGAGCATAAGTCTGAGGGAAAGTAAATATTTCAGTGTTAGGACACCATCCAAAGGTCAAACGAAGGATTAAAAATGATGATCTTTTTAGTGCTGAAAAAAATATCAGTCACCTGTTTAAAAAAAACAAAAACTGATACAGCATATTTTAAAACAGTTTCTAATAAATTACCCTCGCTAACCTTTAAGCTAAAATAAATTCACTAGATAAAACAAGCAACAGCAAAAAGCTGTTAGTGTGTATTAAGACTATAAGCTGACAACATTAAATTATTTAAATATTGTTAAGGAAAGTCTAGAGCAGATATCTCTTATGCGATCATTATGTTCAAATAATTGGGATAGCACCAACCAGACATCAACACAAACAACATTAAAAATTGTGAACTTTAAGGTTTCGTGATATTGCTTTTGTGTATTAAAACATTCTGCAATAAAAATTTTATACAATTGAAAAGCAGGGACGATTAGAAGGTTGAAATTAAAATAAATAGGAAATTTGTACAATCTCAGGGAGTGTTTTGACATGTCTAAGTATTATACATCCAAAAAAAAAATTATATGACCTCCATACAAAAGAAAATTACTGATAAGACTAAATGGTAAAAAGGCAATTAAAATGATGGTATTGCACAATTTCAAAAGCACATGCTTGAAAGAATATTATATGTATAAAAACATATGTGATTTAGGCCTAGTAAAACTTTGAAAATACACTTCCACGTGATCCATAAAAATTTGTTAAAAACATGATAGATAAAATTCTAAAACTAACTACCAGTTAATTGAAAATACAATTTCCCTGACATATATAATGACATTCTAAAAGAAAACCAGTTTTAACAAAAAAGTGACATAATGATACAATAGGGCGGGGAAAAAAGGAGAGGGGTAGGGAGATGGAGACTAGCCAGAAAAGCTTCTTTGACCAATGTAAGTTAAAAATTTTTATGATTTATTCACCAGACAATGCACATTAATTTGTCTAGAAACGTCTTCACAATGGTTTAAAGTAGGAATAAAACATAACACAAAAGACAGAGACACAAGGTATGATTTAAGGGGACTTGGGTTGTTTTTTCTTCACAAACATACTTAAATCTTCTTATCACAAACATACTCATCATCTTTCGGTGATTTAGTTTCACAGCTGGCATGTACTAACAGATACAGGCCTGGTTTGCATATTTTCAATAGGGAAAAGAAGATAACTTCACACAAGTCACATGACATAATTTCAAAAGCCTTTGGGTGCTAGGTTCAAGTTCGAAACAAATTTAGTTTTCTCATGAATATTTATCTTGACCCTCTGCATAGATCTGTAGTGAGCTCCGAGATTCTGAGTAGCCATTGGGCACTGTGGAATAAAAATGAGAATGAAAATTATTTGTCTTAAAGTTAAAGGCAGCATTGGATAATGCCACTACTGATTCAAGTCAATATTTCAAAATTCAACTCAATTTATAAAACTGGATTTTTCCAATGAATGATTTCTCGGTGTACTGTGCTCATAAACTATTTTGTATATTTAATATTTTATACCTAAAAGTCAATGAGATAGGTATTAATAAACAAAAAGTTTGATAAGAATTATTACTAGTGTTATGGTTGCAATTAATAATTAATTAAAATAATTGATATTAAATACCAAGTTACAGGAGCAAGCATCAACATCCACCTGTAACCAAAACTTATACCATGGACCAACTTATTAGGGCAGAATCAGCTGAACAACATGGTTATTAACATCGTTAACAATATCCCAGGAATCTTATCTTATCTTATATGTTACAGACGCTCCTTCTGTAAAGAAGATTATTGCGTCCTACGTATTTCTATGGTTTGTGTTTAGTCCTGTATTCTTACTAGAGTTTTAAATGATGATAAAGTGGTGGCTTTCCTGGTTTCTTCAGGCAACCCATTCCACGCCCGAATACCGGACGGAAAGAAAGAAAACTTGTATGTGTTTGTTCTTGCATATGGAATAAGAAAGGTGTTTTTATCTTTATGTCTATTTGAGGGTTGTATTAAGTTATCTTTGTGTTGTATTTCTAAATTAGAATTAATTTCCTTATGTATAATTACTAATTTACTTTTGGTTCTTCTATCCTCCAGTGTTTCAAGGTTTAATGATTTAACTAATGGTGTTACTCTTGTCAGTTTTGAATATTCTCCAGTAATGAATCTGGCAGCTCTTTTTTGGATTTGTTCTAACTTATCAATATTTTTTTTGGTGGATGGGTCCCATACAGAAGATGCATATTCTAGTATAGGTCTCACCAGGGTGAGGTAGCATTTTAGTTTTATATCTTTGTTACATTTGTAAAAGTTTCTTTTTATAAAGCCTAAGGTTTTGTTTGATTTTTTAATAACTTCATTGACATGGGGGTTCCAAGATAGTTTCTCATTTATTATGACTCCTAAGTATTTTGCATCTTTAGTTTGGGTTAGTTCTTTTCCATGAATGAAGTATTTTGAATTTATTTGTTTCTTTTTCTTTGTTACTCTTAGCAGTTGACATTTTTCTGGGTGGAAGGACATACTCCAGTTAGTTTCCCATTTTATTAATTCATCTAAGTCTTTTTGTAAAATTTTGCTATCTTGTTCTGACTTGATTGTTCTATAGATTATACAATCATCAGCAAATAACCTAACTTTAGTTCCTGTTGAGATATTGTTGGGTAAGTCATTTATATAAATTAAAAATAGTAAGGGACCTAGGACAGTTCCTTGTGGAACTCCTGAGTTAACCTTTATTGGTGTAGATTTAGATCCATTAATTATTACAGTTTGCTCCCTACCCAATAGGAAATCTTGGATCCAGTGATGTAAGGGACCTGAGATTCCAAAGTATTTAAGTTTTTTAAGTAAACTAAGGTGGTGAACTTTGTCAAATGCTTTTGAGAAGTCTAGTAATATTGTATCTATTTGATCATTATTATCTAAGCCTTTTGATAGATCATCTATTAGACCTATCAATTGTGTTTCACATGATCTGTTCTT
>MUZC01004404.1:678947-701815 GCA_002072015.1 Radix auricularia | reverse complement strand
GAACCGACCGGGGTCGAAACGACCTGGCGTCGAAACGTCCTGGCGTCGAACTGGCAGCGTCGAACCGTCCGGCGTCGAATCGTCCGGGGTCGAAGTGTCCGACCACCACGTTGAACATAGATTTAACATTTTGTTAATGATGTTGTCAATGTGCAATGAACTAAGACCAGTCTATAGACTTACTCTTGAGTTAATAATGTTGTCAATGTGCAATGAACCAGACACTTAGACCTATCAATAGATCATCTCTTGTCAATGTGCAATAAACGAAGACCTATCAATAGACTTACTCTTGATTAACCTTCTCTGCATCCCATGCACGTTTCCAGCTCCCCACTGTGTTCAACTGCCGCTGGATGCGCTCCTGATCATACTTCTCCCTCTCTGCCTTCCATTCTTCGTGGTTTCTCCTCTCCTTCCCGGTCATTACTATCTCCAAAGGTTTATTTCCAATAGGACGCTCTTTCTCCTTTAAATAAAGAAAGATAATCTTTTGAAGGAGAAAAAAGTCTTATGTAAAGAATAAATAATGTGCTATAAATATCATGTAAGTGAATAAGTTTTATTTTATTATATTTTCATGCTGTTTTTAAATTTTAAAATCACTTAACAAAATGTCCCTAGTTTTTATTTCCCTTTTTTCCTTTTCATTTCTTACAACAGTATGAAGAATTAATTTCGTTCAGTGACTTCTTATCTTTTCCAATAGTCAACAACTCTTTCTAAAATCTTTTAGAACTTAAAAAAAAAAAATTCTACAATTTCTTAACACTTAATCTTTATTTAAGGTAATTTAATCTGTGTCAAGAATGTAAGTTAAAATTTTGGTATCAATTTTTGTTTTCCTGTACAAGTTCATCCAAAGCTTTTAATGTTAATTTGACCATAATACTTCCTCGCATTCCTATAATAAGAAACTAACTCCCACACTTACATCTGTGCATAAACTATTGCAGAACTTTGGTAAGAGAATGGTTTTGTATGTCCATTTGGTTGTTTGAAATGAAAACCATGTCCATAACTTTGGACAGCTAGCTCTGGCACACACAAAAAAAAATCTCACCTTCTCTCTCATGTTCTTCATTGTCTTCTTGACCTGACTCAGGTCAGCGCCACCTCCATAGTTCCTGGGGTGTCGGCGGTGGTCAGTAGGTTCCTCCTTCTTTTCAGAGCGCCTGCGATCTGCCAGTGGGTTGAAGGAGGGATCTGGTGGGGGGCCCTGGTAAAAAATTGTTTGAACAAATTTATATTTGGTGACATAAAAGGTGATATCAACTGAGATAAAGCTAAACAATATTGTGGATGACAATTTTCTAAGATTGTAAGGGAGGGTTTAGCACAAAATTGATGAGGTGATTAATTTTTTTAAAGCAACTGATACACATATAAATTCACCGCTCAATAATTGTTACATAGTTTAATATGTGCCTCCTTCTTTGATGTACAAGGAGGTACTTCCAAGTTTTAAAAAACTATTAAGTGTGGTGGCATTAAAAACCAGGTTAGGTAAAAAAACAAAAGTTATTGGAACTATTCCACTTTCAATAATTTCAAGTTAGATTTAGTTCAAAAATTTAAAACTGAATTTCTTCAGGGTCAAGATAAAAAAAAACTTCTAACACTGTAGTTGTCTTTAAGAAACTAAATTTGGTACAACTGTATGAAGTGTAAACATTAATTTTATTAAGAATAGCATCTGTCATATCAATCATTTTTTAAAGCTAAAACTGAAGTAAAATCACAGGTAAATACGGCATTTGATGTCCGGTAGTATTGTGCATTTTTTAAAAATTTTTTTAGCCTACATCCTGTTACTCTGTTGACAGTTCTCAATTATTTTTAAATATACCTCTTGGCTATATAATTATTATAAACATTGTGTTTACTAAACATGTGCACATAGGTCCTCAAATTATATAAACATTAAATATTTACCATATAACAGTTCTCAAGCATTCAAAAGCAACACATTTCTTAAATTTTATGTTACAAACTCAATTATTTTGCCAAATGGTACATTTTAAAACTATTGAGAACTGTCAACTTAACATGAAGTAGAATAAAAAAAATTGTTAAATAATAAAATGCATAATACTTCTGGACATCAATTGCTGTATTTACTAAATGACTTTGCTGTTCAGATACTTAACTTGATCATAACTATAGTACAGATTGAAACTTAAAAGACCCCTTCAAAATATTTTTCCACTGCCCTGGTCTTATCAAAGAAATTTTTTTTAAAGGTGCAAGTCCCATTATGGACACCCCCAACATACCCATTGGGTTGAACGTACTCTGTATGGAACTTACTTCATTGTCTTTGAGTCTCCCTTTGTAGACTCTGCCATTGGCGGCACCCTGGGGCTGCATGCAGGAAGGAAATAAACGGCAGTTAGTAGCTGGCATGCAAAAATGGGGCCCCTATGTTACCATACTAAAGCAATTCAGCAAAGTAAGATCATGTGTTAGTGGCATACTCAAAAAGCAAACGGAATGCATAGCCTCATTTTGAAAATAGATAGTTTAATAAAGCATGGGATTTGGTGTTAATTTTGATAATATTTGAATTTCATGACAATTTTTATGGTTGACTTTAAAAGGGTTTTTTTCTCCATAAAAATTAATACCAAAAATAACATTTAAATCCAAATGACAATACTTAAGTACTAAAAATTTACTATTAGCTCTTTGTTTTTGTTTGTCATGTAATTTATTTCCTTTCCTCTTTTCATTTCTATTTGACTAAATTTGTTTACTATGACCTGAACTTGTACTTAAACTAAAAGTAGAACTCACACTATCCTCTTGTGTGCCACCTTCATTCCTGTTATCTCTTGAGTTTTGTTTGTGGCCATATTTTCCCTGAAGTCAACACAAGCATACATGCAATCCAAGAGTTGTCAAGTGTGCACCAAAATCATATAAACTTACCAAAAACTATACATTTCTTAGCCTAGAACTATGTTTGAGAGACATGAAAAATTCATCCCCCCCCCCCCCCCAAATCAAACCTCAGTCACCCCACCACGCACTTAGAACCATTGTGTTAAAGATGACATACAGAAGAGAGATGTGATGTTACGGTTGAGTTTCTGAAATTTTAGTAGCTTTAAACTTATTTAAAGTGCAAATTGAACGGAATCATTTTTAATTTTTATAAATAAAAGCCATCAATGATCATGAGTTTGGGAATTTTTAAAAAATTAACTTATAATATATTTTTTTTACCATTATGCAAGTGAAAAGTTTCTTCTGAATAGTATTTTAATTCTAAACACAATTTCCCCTGAGGAAATATATTTGAAATGTCTGGCCAGTCTGTTCTAGCTTTGAACAGCAACTCCTCCTGAACCATACCAGATAGAGCAGTGGTCCTCAACCTGTGGTACCGTCTGCAGACCATTAGTGGTCCCCGGAGATGTGCCAGGTTGTCCGTGAGCAAAGGAACATTGCAGTATTTACACTTATTTTTTTGCGGTGGTATATTTCTCTAGGAATTGTGCGTCTTTCCATACACAAGATGGAAAAGCTTGTTACCTGTTTTTGCGGCAACACATCAAAAGAATATCAGTGACACATTAGTGTTTTTGTGTTCCTAAATTTCATTGATATCTCATCAACGGCGAGATTCAAAAGTGTCCTCTGGTAACGTTATCATTATTATTTCAAGAGTGTTAGTTGTGTCAAAAAACAGCTAAAAGATAGTTTAAATCATTTAATTCATTTTTGTGCTTTAAATTTTAAATAAATGCTTAGACTTATACCATCAATGAAAAACCCAGGTTAAGAAAAATAATTTTAAAAAACCCCATGAATCACTTCCAATAAACAGCTATTTGTGACATGTGATTATGCTAATACGGTTAATAGTTAATTTTTATGAAGATTTAATGTTTTAAAAGTGAAATGATATATTTTCACAGTTACTATTTGACCCTAACGATGGTTTATGTTCTGGGCTACAGATTGGTCACTTAACGCTCACATTAAACCCACTAATTGGAAAAATGAGTTCGAAACAGGCATCATTAAAAAGTTTTCTTGGTATAAGAAAAAGGCCAGGTGAAGAAAGGGAAGAAGAGCCTTTAACATACAAAAAGCATAAAACTTATTACAGACAATACCTGGGGTCCTACTTGAAATATGGATTTTTTGAGAAAGTTGATTCCAACATAACACCGCTCGCAAAACTTGATTGCCTGTGTGACATATTCAGCCAGATCAATGAACTCAATCTGTCCCTTCAGACAGAAGGGGAAAATGACAACTGTTTTCAAGTTGGCTGACAAAGTAGTTGCATTTAAAGCCAAACTGGAGTTGTGGGAAGAGCGCATGAAAGAAGGCATGTTTGATATGTTTCAAACATTAGCGGGAATTCTAGGCGAGACTGAGCCTGAGCACTCTTTGCCCCAGTTTGTGCACAATCACCTGTCTTTGCTTTTAAAAGAGTTTGAGCACTACTTCCAACCCACAAAGACTCAAGAACTGGTAGGGAATGGATCCGTGACCTATTTGTCAAAAAACCAGGCGAAGCTAGATGACTGTGCAAAAAGAAGTGAAACTGCTCGAGATTGCAAATGACGGTGGCCTTAAAACTATGTTCGAGAAAACAACTCTTCCAGTCTTCTGGATTTAAGTCATGGCAGAATAAATTGAGATTGCTACCAAAGCAATTAAATCCCTATTGCGATTTCCGACATCCTATCTGTGAGATAGCTGGATTTTCTTCAGTGACAGTAACAAAGACAAAACAAGGAATAAACTGGACATAAGCAGCACACTTTGGGTGTCATTGTCTCCCATTACCCCCCATTGGAACCGTCTCATTGCAGAGAAATAAGCTCAGGGTTCTCATTGATTTCAAATTCTAGTAAATTAACATATTAAATAATGTTTAATTCATTTTTTTATTATAACTGTATTTTATTTTGATGGCATGTTTAAGTACAATTAAATTAAATCTATAAAAATCAAAACAATCTAAAATACCTGAATAAACAATCAACTCAGCCTCAAACCCCCCCCCCAACCCGTAATCCCCCCCTTTCCAGGCTAGTGAGCCGCGGTAAAATTATCAAACTTTTACCGGTCTGCAGCATTAAAAAGGTTGGGGACCACTGAAATAGAGGGTTAGGGTCTTTTGTAAATATGTTAAGAAGGTCCCAAGGATGTGCAGGGGCCAAAAAAATTACCAAAAAAAATTACTGGATTTCCTGGAAAATCAAACAAAAAAAAATCAGTATTTTTCAATCTTTTGCCAACCATAACATCTATTAGGTTGAAACAAACGCTAAAAGGTAGCTTATAATATTTAGAACAATCTTGAAGAAGGAATTTTTGAAAAATTTCTTTTTGTTTGACTCCCGTAATTTTAGAAGCAATTTGAAGATAGCAATTGTTTTGTTTAGTTTTTTAGTTTCAATATTAATTTGAAATGACTTATAATGTAATCTAACATGATAGTTAATGGGGTGTTCCGCTTTGTGAATACTAATTATCAATTTATTTTTGTTAGATATACTTCATTTAACAGTTGAGTTTTGGAATAAATCAATTTGGATAGCCAAACGGAGTAGGCCCATTAAGGAGATGCAGAAATTCTGCAATAAAGACATTTTTTAAACAAGTAATAAAGATTAATGAAGTTCTCTAGATTTGGGATAACTTAGGAAAGCAAAGGTAATCTTGCATTGAAATGAGCACAAATTCATTTTTTTTAAAAATCTTTACTTCAATGCAATACATCATATCTTGTTCTAGGCTGTGATGCTTAAATAGTGTGTACTCACTTCCTCATGCACTCTATAGGGTTTGCGTTGTTCAACATGACTCCCCTGGATGAAATGACAGGAATGATGTTATGAGCAAAATGCATATGAACAAAAAAATAAATGCGCTATTTCCCAGGGCAATGAAAAGAGCAGGCCACGTTCAAAATGAAAAAAAGTGACATAGACAATTATCATATTTCATAGTTCAAACCGTGCATTTTTATTTTTTTTTGTTCGGAGGGGTTATTGCTTCATTGAAATTAATTAATTTTTTTACTTTGTATTAATGAGAAAAAAAATTGAAGATCATTTTAAAAAATTTTGATGAACCAGCCCCCAGAATAGAGAGCAAGGGATGTTTTGCAGGAAAATGATAGTGACATAATAATTACAATGGCAAATGTCAAAGCACTAACCCAGACCACAGAGTACACCATGAAAATTAGGTGTACAGTATAGTTGATGAAGTGTGGGGATGTCTATTTGCCATGTAATGGTGTTTTTTAAAAAAAGGTGAATGATAGGTAAAAGCATTATTGCTCCTAAGGGACAAAAATATTAAAGATTATTACTGACATTTTAACTCATTAAGTCCTGAAAGGCTACTTCCATATCTATTTCATATTCCTGACAAGGGGAGCTACTTTGTTAAGCTTTTAATTTGCTTCAAAAATTGAATTTATTATCCAAAGATATTCGATTAAATGCATCAAAAAATAAAATAAGTTTAAAAACAATACAACATGCACTGTGAAAAATGAGGATTCAAGCCCTATATTGTGCTTTTCTGCACCCTGGATGAATACATACTCGATAGAGACGCGTCAAACTAAATCACACATGGATCGAAAGTGAAACAAAATAAAAACATCCAGAAATTATTATTGAAATCTCGTAGAATCACACAATAGTCGGAAACTTTGAGGAATATGAGATTTTGATGCTATTTTTAAGTAAAAACGCAAGAGTGCGTCGCTATGCAAACAGATACATTGGGATGCATCCGTACGAACCCTTATCAGGACGCATTTAGTCGCATCAGGAGCTAATGAGTTAAATAATTAATATAGCAAAAATACAATTATTTTGAAAGCTGATGAAAGCAGAGGAAATGGTTAGTGATCATTTCATTATACCTGAGAATAGCCCAAACACACCCACACACTGAGTTTTTAAATAAAAATTAAAGCCAAGAATTCATCAAAGGTGGCCAAACATTATTTTTTAAAAGAAAATAATGAAAATTATTTTTAAATAAATTTAACTTTCTTATAATAATGCAGTCTATGGCTAGTTTTAACAAAGAAACTACATAATTATGAGGTGTTATTGCCTATTTACTTTGTGATGCCTTGAAAAAGAATCCATCTAAACAATTCCCCAACATAGCTTAACAAGAATGTTGAATATCAAAATTGTACAGGAAGTGATTTAAAGCGGTAAGATTTTTTGTTAGTCAAATTTTAATATAAATTTAGAATTTAAACTAAAATAATTTTAATTTACTGTGCAGTTAAGGCATATTGCATGGAAAAATACTGTTTAAAGCTGTTATATTGAAGACAGTACTGTAAATTGGAAAAAAGAAAATTAAAAGCACTCCAAACAAGAAGTAAACATATGAAATATATATATTTTTATAGAAAACATAAACCAAATGAGTTGGGACTAATTAATTTATTCCATGTTGATGACTTTTTTTTTAAAGAAATAAATTCATACAATGTTTGTTTAAATTAATAATATTTAGATTTTAATAATATTTTTGAAAATTTTACTTGAATTAAAAGTTTTTAATAGACTTTTCATCTAAATTTCTCATTTTAAAAAGTGTTTAAAATTTTTTTTTTTTTAATTTGATTTCAAATTAAAATATAACTTATGGTGGTTATGGTGGTTAGTTTCTGACACACATTATATACATTATCAAAATATCCACTCATGGAAGTCATTCATTTCCACCCATACCTCCTTTTTAACTGTCAATGAGCAAGCAATTTAATGAGTTGCTATCCATTGAGCATAATAATATTTCCTTACAATAACACTTATTTGGTTAGAGCATTTTTTATTTAACTTAATATATTTGGAGACCTTGCATCTTTAAAATAACATGGTCATAAGGTTGAAGTGAAACATAAGATTATTCTTTGCAAGAAATGTAACCAGTGCACAGGAATTGATTAGTGTTCCAAGAACAATATACTTCTAAATTGATCGGATTAGAATGTTACTAAAACATTTATTACAAACTTTTTTTTTAATATACAAAGCATTTAATGATATTAATCATGGTGGCATGTTATTTTTGTACTAATGGAGACTCATCTAAATATTTCTACTAAGTACCTGCAAGCATCATTCACCAGAAAGAAATGATGAGATTGTTAACTATAGAATGTTAATGTGTATTAATTCATGATGACATTGTCCATACAAGATATGATGAGGAACAATGAATGCCCATTAGATGAAGGCACTCACTTGAAGGCTCCTGGAATCATTCCAGTGTTCAGAAGGCTTAGATAGGGGCCCAAACCGTTTGTCCAAGTCTTTCATATCTATGATGGGCTCATACTCAAAGCTGCTGGGGCAAGAGGGGTCCTGTGCACACAGTCGTCGGGTGTAAAGACATTAGTGACAATGTGACAACACTAATCAGTTGAAACAGGTGGTTATTAGGAAAATATTTCTTCTTTTCTCTAATGGGGGGGAAGACAAAAATTAACGCATGAAGCTTGAGCTAAACTCTTTGGCATAGTGTGCAAATAAAAAAAAACACTAAAGAAATCCATAACTAATGTAGAAGATTTACTTTTTTTTTTCTTTTTTTTTTTGTTAGGACCTCTTATTTTTTAAAACAGCTTGTAACAAGCCAATTGATTTCTTTTTCACTTAATAGAATTTGATAAGCACCTTCCTCATGTATTCACCATTTTTGTTGTTATATTATATGTAAAAAAAAAAAAAATTCTACACACCCCAATGTAAATGCCAAGCTGTTAAAAATAAATCTTTAAAAATCACTTGTTTCATCTGGGTTGTAAGGCAGCTAATATTCAACAGTACAATAAATAATATGACCCTGAGCAACTACATGAAATAAAGTAAAAGGGAGAATGATTGATAGCAAATAAAAGTAACTTTCATGATTAGTAACATATATAAAATAAAAGGGATCTAATGATAACAAAATGTGCAAATATTAAGCAAAGGGTATAAAAATGATTTCAATAAAACAAACAAAATTAAATGCTTGATGCTCAATTTAAAGCCATTTTCAACCCTAAGGAATGAGTGAGTGGAGAAATGTGGGGTAGGGTTTTTTTTCTGATTTATTTTATTGAAAGATAAAGTATTAACCCTAAGATGTATTGAAATAGCATGAAGATGTGATGTGAGACCTTCAAGCAACACACAAATTTGGCTAACAAAAGCATGAAAGTAAAACTGTAAACCAATTGCTTTCACCTGAGTGTAACTCTGAGATTCATTGGGAGCATCCTGGATGAGGGACAAGCAAGAAACAGTGTCAGAAACTGCATTCTAATTGAGATCTAATAAACCAGTAAAGGGAAAACGATTAAAAATATCTTTTTGTGACAAATGACAGAATTGGCAACTTTTTCAGCTAATTTTGTGGAATGTATTATTAAAAGTGTGCACATCAGGAGGATGAAAACGAAGACAGAAGAGAAACTATTAAAATATATATTTGGCTAATAGACAACTGGAAAAAAAATCTACAGCTTTATGAACAAATTATTTGATAGTTTCCTTTGATAAAAATAAAAATATCAATTCAAATCCTCTTTTTTATTTTTTACAAAAAGTTTTTGAAGTTTTGTGAGATGAGAGCAATTTTTTTCTTTTTAACCAATCCATATCTCTATGTTTTTAAAAAGGTAGAAACTCTCAGTCTTTATTCCCCAGGAAGTTTCAATAGATTTTGTGCAAACAATTATTTTTGTTGATGAATTACAATAACCTTATTACTACAATTAGTTAAGAATTAACAATTAAAAATAGTAACAATAATACAGTAAAAGTCCGATAATCCGGAAAGTTCAGAGCCGGCTCGATGCCGGACTATCGAAAATTCCAGTCTATCGGGCGGTGCCCCTTCTTTTTAGTGTAGGCTTTGCCGTAAAACAAATGAACTATGTTTCTTTTAATGTCATAAATAGTTGATGAGCCAATATTAAACTCATTCATTAAAACTTTTCTATCCTCAGCGTTTTCCAGCCATTTGATGATTTCTAGTTTCTAATTGAGAGTCAGTGTTACGTGTTTTCGTTTCTCTCCTGTTGAACTCAAAGGCTTATGTTTTGAAAACATGGTCACTGAATAGTTAGAACAAAACTCACTTTGTTTATAAAAAGTTTCAAAACTTACGTACATATTACAGTACGCATTACAGTTGAGAGTACTGAGACACAGTTTACTGCGATCTGAAAGGACACAAAAACAACAACGCACAAAAAAAAAAAAAAAGGCGAAGACCCTTTGGGATTGATTAACTGTGCTGCACTGCACCTGTATTTATTGTGACAGCTGAGACTAGCAGACCGCTAATTGTTTCCTAACAATACCAAGCGCTTCCAGATGATCCCGAAAACTTCCAAATACCTCTCAGGCGTTTTTATTTGCTTT
The DNA here is from genome assembly GCA_002072015.1 of Radix auricularia. Classification (NCBI taxonomy): domain Eukaryota; kingdom Metazoa; phylum Mollusca; class Gastropoda; family Lymnaeidae; genus Radix; species Radix auricularia. The sequence goes on along the minus strand of MUZC01004404.1, from coordinate 691,391 downwards.
AAAGACACACTTTTAAAGAAAAGTAAAAATTTTAATTTTCCGAAGCGATGCCGGACTATCTGGTGTTCCGGACTGTTGGACTTCTACTGTAATCATTTATTTTTAAATCATAAAAGCCCAAGTCACTCACTCACTCTGTCTCCAAACAGTCCATAGCAGTTAAAAAAGCGTGTGGTGTTTCTCATATGAGGTCATTATTTGAGGTTATATTTTAATGTTTGAAAAGGGAACGATGTAAAAAGAGAATTTAAGTATTTATAATTATACAATAGTTTGTGTACATTTCAGGAAGTTTAATATTTTGTATAAGTTACTTTCGCTTTTGAAAAAAGTGGGTGCCATGAATGCCCTACAACCCCTAGTTAATTATACTGTTTTACTTTTACAATAAAAAAAAAAGTTTGACAACAATGACCTATGTATTAAAATGGCAAAAACAATGTTCAGCAAATTTAACTGAGCACTATGCCTTACTTTTGTTAGAGAATCCTAAAACAAATGAATAAGGAATCAACATGCTAATTCATTATTTCTTCTTTCAGTTACCATGTTTTTCCATTACCAGAGCTTCTTCAAATTTTTTTTTCAAATGTATGGGAAAAAAATGGATTAAAGTAGACATTTATACATACTTTTCATAAGACAACTTGTGCACAAGATGCATGTCTTTCTGGTATATTAGAATCTCAAGTGCTGGAGAACAGACACCGTTAAACAGAACTACTTGAGAAAACTATGGCCTACCTCTTCTTTAACAGGTTTCCTCCTGTTCTTGGGTGTGCCAGACGGGGCTTCAAAATCTGGCCGATGCTGGTTGTGTCCACCACGGCCTCGCCCCTTGTGGTCATGCTTGTAGTTGGCTAAATCTGAAGTGTCCACTATGGGCTCATAGTTTATAGAGTCACGAAAATCCTAGAAATAAACAAAAAGAGATGCTCCCATGGTAGCTCATTTGACAAAATGATTTATTACAAGGATACATATATTTTTTAAAATATTGACTGAATCCCTTAACATCCATAAAATCAACATCTACTTTATAGTAGTAACTGTTTGAAGGAATTTTAATGAATGGCATTCTAAGTTAAGAATATTATTTTTCACAAGGTGTTTTTTTTTTCGGTAGCTTTCATTAGGGAATGATCTTTGATGTAAGTCAATTTTTTTTAATGTGTTCCATATGAACATGTATATGTCTGATGATGATAAAACTTATGATTGACACTAAATTACCCCAGAAGACTTGGGCCGCTCTCTCCCCGGCTTGTTGCCCTCCTTCTGGTTGTTCAGGCCTCTGCCACGCCCCCTTGGTTTAAAGGCACCTTCAGCAGGGAGAGTCTAATTTAAAAAATTTGAAACTCAAAAAGAGTTGGCAGAGAGTTAAATGGTAAAATAAGTTTTTAAATGGTTAATTTAAAAGGTTGCAGTTGGGGGCAACTTTTTTCATTTACGAAATTTAATTTTAAAAATCACTCCAATTTTGCCAACTGGTGGTCTACAGACTAGTCTAAAAATTATTTGCCTTCTTTCTTTTTTTAAGCATGAATAATTCTTATAAATATTAAACTCTAAAAAATTGTATTAGGTTCTACATGAAATTACTAAAATAAGTTTTCAAGGTATCTAAGTAATGCGAATAGATACACTGTTTTGTTGACACTTTTGAATATAATCAACTAATGGCATTATTTTTTATATGATTCATTTTATTTAATTCCCCATGATTCACTAAACCCTCAGGGACAAGCCTTCTTCCTTTTATAATAGGGCTTAACACGAATGGGTCAATAAAGTAATTAAATTTCATTTTCTGGAGGATGCTGCAGCTTGCATTCTTATAAGCCTTAGCCAGTTCTTTGGTTGACTTGTCAATATGAACTCTACCACATTATCTCAAAACAAAAGCCTCACAGCACTGGTCTCCTCTGTGTCAAGCTTGGTCATGTAAAATGCCCAAAGGTGAGGTCTCTGTTATTGTTTTATTACCTTGGTAAAGTCAGATTTAGTTTAGTCTTACCACAATAGGTTTATCAGACTGAAGTGTTAGTTCTGCTAGTTTGGACATGTTGGAGAGAGCCCGGTAACTTCAAAACATAAAACTATATTTTAACAGCTTAAATTATTTTTAAAAAATTTTAATATATAAAAATATTGTTTGAACTAAACACTGTAAACATTTAATTAGAATTGTTAAAAACCATTTATAACTTTGCTTTATTAATATCTATTAGATTATTTTATATAAAACCAATCTTCATTATTTTCCTTATAGGTTAATCCTCCCTTAGATGTATGTTATATTAAACTTTAATATAGCTTTAAGTTAGAGTACACAGTCTTAGTTTTCTAATAACCTGGAGTTGATATAATTTGTGTACTCATTTTTGAAAAGAACATGTTTGTTTATTTCCTCAGTCATTCTACACATTCCCTTTCTGGTTCATTGAGTGATTAACAATAATTAAGGCACCAAGGTATACCATTTTATATTGTGGATTGTTGCTATCAGACTGATGTATTGCCTGTATTGGTTTTAACCCCAATCACATCATCATTTGTAAAAAAGATATGCATGTTATATTTGTACTTAAAGCTCAAAAATTAATTTACATTTAAACTTCATCAAGAGGTTTGAGTAATGTGTGTACAAGTGAACATGAGCCATGTGTGTACAAGTGAACATGAGTCAAGTGTGAAAAAGAAACATGAGCCATGTGTTTACAAGTAAACATGAGTCATGTGTGTACAAGTAAACATCAGCCATGTGTGTACAAGTGAACATGAATCCTAGGACATAAAACTTTTTTAAAAATCCTTTTAGCATAGTAGTCGTCCACAGGATCTAAAATCATGAGCTGTTGAGGTCAACAATGATAAATGACCAACCTGGCTATCAACTGCTGGTTTTACAGCTTGGCCAGACTCTTCTGCTTTTCTTCTATCATCTTCAATAACCTGTTTGAAGATTTTCAAACATTTGAATTATTAAAAGATCAGAAAGTTTATAGTGTTTAGTAATTTACATGCTCTTTTCTTATATAACTTTCCTCTTGCCCTCCTGATATATTACATCCAGCAATGTATGTATTTATTTTATTTTCCTATTGTTTTTACTGTTTAAACCAGCAGTGTCCAAAGTCCGGCCCGTGGGGCAAAACCTGCCTGGGAAGCAATTTTAACTGGCCCACCGCATTATCTAAAATAATTAATTGTGTTGTGTATTTTTTCTTTAATAACATATTTATAAGAAAATTAGAAATTTTGTACTATTCTGAGTATGCCAAATGATTGCGAAAATCGAGAATATTTTATTGTTTACCAGTTACTAGACTTTCAGTCTTAAGGACCCAACAAGGGGAGCAAATTAAGTTGCTTCTGTTTGTTCTGCTGTCACCAACGTTAAGTTACCAACAAAGCAATATCTTTATTCATTGCTGTTGATGCCCCTCCCACGACTGCTGAACGCATAACATGTCTACATCAAAGTCAGGGAAGAGACGGTGTTAAACTTCACTGTATCATTCACCAACAAGTTCTTTGTACCAAACACCTTAGATTTGATCGTGTCCTTAAGCTAGTCATAAGGGCTATGAACTCTATCGATCTAACTCCCTGTTTCACTGCAAGTTTCATCAGTTTCTTCTTGGCATTCTGGGAGAATATGAATATGATAATCCAAATGGTATAAGATGGCTCAGTCAGTGGACAGCACATCAGCGCTTCTATGCACCTAAAAAAGAAATCGGGCAATACTTGGAAGTTAAGGAACAACCAATAGAGTACTGATACTATTTGTCTGGCAGATTTTGCATTTTTTGTTGATGTGATAAAACATCTAAACGTTCTTAACACAAATCTTCAAGACTACAATGCAGTGCTAGGCCAATTATATTCACTATCAAAGCCTTTGGGAACAAGTTGTAACTTTTTGAAGGCAACTGTTTCAAATGCAGCCTAATAATGCACATTTCTCTTCACTACAGGAAATAATGAAACATTTTCCAGAAAGAATGTTCAATGAGCAAATGCATAGGTATGTTGCAGATGTCACATTCCTGGCTGATGAATTTCAAAGATGCTTTCAGGACTTTGAAAAGGAAATCATGTTGTTTTTTTATCTTCTTCTTTCTCTGTTGACCCTGATAATACTCCAGGCAATCTGCAGCTGGCACACATTGAGCTACAAATTGATGTTGAATGTGACAGAAGTCAACAACAGCTTTCTCTCATTGACTTTCACAGTCAGATGGCTAAAGAGAGATTCATAGAGATTCGAACGTCTGCTAAGCAAATGCTCAGCTTGTTTGGCTCTACAAACTTGTGTGAGCAGACATTTTCAGTTATGAATTTTAACAAGCACCATGTTAGGACGAGACTATGTGGCTCTCACCTGTGTGATATCATACGTATCAAAACAAGTGGCAATGTGCCTGACTTCACCTACTTATTGCATTGAAGACCTCAGTTTCACCTTTCACATTAAAATTTGGCAATAACTTCTCAACCAATGTCATTTTCATTTATTATTTTAATCCTCCCCGCAAACATCTTTACTTTAAGGAATACGGCACCCCATGCAAAAAGTTTGGACAACCCTGGTTTAAACACAATGATTTCTGCCTAACCTGACTGCAGTCAGAACTTTTTATAATCATAATAAACATGAGTATTTTGAACATAAGCTAATTCTTTTGTTCAATAACTAATGGATTCTGCTGGTGATATTTCAGTTCAGAAATTTAAATATTTTAAAATATATATTAACACATATGAAATGGCATACTTAATGAATTCTCTTTAAGTCAACAATCAATACTTTAACAACAAAATACATTGAAAAGAATGTTTATTAGTGAAGGTCTAACTAAACACACTTATATTAATTTTAAACAATTTTTGTACTAGGGCAAAAAAAAAGAAAACCTTGGTAAACTAGTATTACTTTTAAAATGTGTCTTTAATAAATATCTTCTCACCTTATGTCTTTCTGTGAGAGCTTTGTTTCTTTGGCGTATCATGTCCATTTTTTTGGACAGCAGAGCCTCTTTTTCCTCTTTAGTGAGGAAATCAAGATTCACATCTGTGTCAGCCTGCCATATTTGTGGAAGGAAAGGTGTTATTTCATAGTGAAAATTGCAAAAGGGTCATTCCATGCCAACTCAACCAGTGGTGTTCACCACACCGTCTCAGATCTTCCTGAAATTTTCAGGGCTTGTAGTACATACAAAGTTCAGTAATTGCAGAAAATTTCAGGCCATTTGGTCAAAAAATGCAGAGATATGATTTATTTAAGTTTTTAGGGCAGTGGCAAATTCGCGTGACTTTCACATTTTCATGATATTTGAATGTGAATATTTCATAGAATAAAAGAGGTATCAGGCTGAAATTTTCAGTATTTATTCATTTTTTCACGCTGAGTTTAATGGTGTTTTTATCTTAAATGTAGCTTGCATACAGAATACCCTAAAAATGTCCAAACATTGCACTTCAGACAGTTGTCATCAATATTGGCCAAGAACCTACAAGACATGGAATTATGTTTGTTATATAATTAGTAAGAACCATATATTTGTTTATTATTTTGACAGAGAATTCTTGTTAATCAATAATAGTGTACTCATCGTGGGCACCCTTATGCATCACGGTCATCCATTTTACGCATATTGTGACCCACAGATAAGCATGTTGAAAATAATTCACACTTTTTATATTTTGCACACTTGTTAACCTTGGCAAGTTCTAGCTAAATAAATAGTTATATGCTGGAATTGTTTTCATAAAATGATTTTATTCTTTGCATTATTTATAAATTATTTTCGTTGAACAGTTAGAAGGTACTTTATTCTCTGTTTAAATTTTTGTAGATCTTTAATTAATATGTCATTCGTTTCAAATTTACTTAACTTCAAGCCACAAAATAACTATTAAAACTATGCAGTAATGAAGGTTTCATTAATTTAAATTAACAAAACTGCTGACAACAGTTACAACTGCAATGTAAACTGAAATGAGAAGTTAAAATAAATGGTTTGAAAACTGCAGAAGTTTTTAGCTAATAATTTTACTAAAATGCCCTATTCTGAAAATTCAGCAATCAAAAATTTTTTTTTTAATGGTTTTATTTGAATGCACTTTTCTGATTACAAATTCAGCTATCAAAACTTCTTTCAATAAATTTATTTGAATCCCTATATAAATTTTATAGAATATGTACACTTGTATATAAAATGAATATATTGAGTTTCGAAGTAAACAAATTGTATAATTGTCACGATGACCAATTTGTCTTTGTAACTTGTGAGTTGCGCACGGTGGTATGTTTGGTGGTCGTTTTGGTGTTATGAAAGCTATTGGTTAGTCAGTGCGAAGACGTGCAAAAGTAATTGTTTTTGTTGACTTCATTAGAATTTGTGTAAAAGTTTAGAGAGTTTTTGTGTAGAAGATTGTTGTGGCAAGAAGGTACGCCATTAAAGTTTGTTTTGTAACAAGTGTCATTATTTCTTGTGCAATATGAATTTTATGAATCTTGGAACAAGTGGTACAAATACAATTATTAGGACGCTTGTGATAATAATGAAAACAATTATTTCTGTTGGATCACATACTGTTATAGCTGACTTTGGCCGAGCAGCCATTTTACGCAGCTGATTATACAGATGTCTGGTGCCTTTCCCAGGTTACTATTTGTAGGCTATGGGCCGCCCACTGCTGAAAGTAGTTCTGTGGAGAATAAGGGAATAAAAAGAATGTTATGGTACAGTCTTACTTAAAAAATAGACAATTTTCAAGCAATTAAAATTCAAAATGTTATCAGGAATGATTTAATTTGACCATTTGGTCAGTGGCTGTGTTTAACAGTTGAAAACAGACAATTGAAATTTTACATCTGAAGATCACACAACAAGATGTGTTAATGGTTTCCAAACATAAACAAGAGGAACTAAGCTATTTTTATTATAAACATAAAAATGGAGTGAGTTACATTTGACTTTTCAAGGTAAAATAAGTTATGTGATCTATTAAATATTATTTTGAATTTGGATATTGCCAAAACAAATATTAAAAGTTGAAATTAATAAAATATAAAAAGCTGTATAAAAAAATTCTAATTTTTTCAGACTTGATGATCTAATTTTAAGGAAACAAGAGTCAAAGAGGAATGTGAAACTATTTTTCTTAATTCAATCACATTCTTAAAGAAACGAGTAATTAAATAAACCTGATGCTTTGGCAAGTTTCCATACGCATCTAACAAACAACAGTGAAACAAATATAATGGTTAAACACTTGGCTGCAACAAAATAACATCTGAGAGGACAGTTAGACAAAAGTAATAAACTATCGGCAGATGGTGATGCCTTCATTGCAGGCAAGTGTTGTTTTTTTTAAACGTTTATAGTTATTTCACTGTTTGGTCAATATTGCCAGCACCTTCTTTGTTTTGTTGTCTATTTGTTTTTCAAGATTACCAATATTTTGCTTTACTTATTTCCTTTTATCCAACCTACTATTGCATCTGGCCGCTGGGTAGCGAAGTCAATATTGCCCACAAATAGCCACTATAAAAATGTTGAGCAATGACTATCGCTAAGAAAGTCCTCCGCTGACCTGGAGAGGGATGGGCGCCGCCGGTGTCTATTAAGCCAGAGAATGTTCTAATGGAGATATTAGAATCCCCTACGACCTCGGAAAAAAAAAGAGGTTATGGGACTTTAAAAAAAAAAAAAAACACTAATGCATCTCCCCATGATTATTGCTGCTTTAAAATTTAAATGGGATAGTTTCATATATATTAACTTACTGTGAATGTATAACAAGGGTAAGGATGTGACCAATATAAATTACAAGATCAAAAAATACTTAAATCATGGGGGAAAAAAATCTCTTAGAATTCGAGAGGTGGGGGTCACATTAAAACAGGTGCCTCAGACTAACAGGATTAGTATATCAAAAGAGTAGACAAGCATATAAAGAGGATTATATGTAGACGCCCTCCCTTGAAAGCCAGGTGTTAAAACTATGGAATGCCACAAGAGTTCTCCACCTTACATAGTGCCGATGCCTGATAAAAGGATTGAAGAGACTGGGATGGTTGGAGGAAAGAAAGGAGGTTGGTGAATTAAAACTGAGCCCTTGAATCAGGATGAAAGACCAGAGTTAGGTAGGCCTTTTGTTTCTGTTTTATTTAGGGGGCCTTTATATTTTAAGTTAAGACTAAATACAACTTGAATTAGAGCCTGGAAGTAAGCCAGCGAGACATGTGACTCAAAGTATTTTTTGTAAATATGCAAAGAGACAACATTTTATCTTTTCAGTTACGGACACTCCTCCTATACAGAAGCTTATTGCTTCCTACCAGTGGCGGATTTAGCTATAGGGCAAGGGGGGCTGCTCCCCCCCCCCGCCCCTGTTGGGTCTAAAATGGCGCCCCCCTTAAGATGCCCTCAGTGAACACTAAAAAGGTGTCACTATAGCAGAAAAAAAGATAGCTAAACACGAAACTTCTAAATAACACTTAACTTCAATACAACAGTATTTGATTGCTTAATATCGTATTTCAAAACGGTAATAAATGGTTTGATCAGTCAGGAGCATCATCAAGTGGAAAAGAATAGAGAAGTATTGAAATGAATGATAGATGTGACGTTGTTCTAAGTAAAACAAAGTTTGCCATTCAGAGGACACAGAGAAAATTCTTGCTTTAATGATGGTAGTTGTAGAAATACTTGAAATTTTCTTGAATTGTTATCTTTATTAGCTAAATTAATATGATTCCACTTTAGACGATCATCTAAAGTTTGAAAAGAAAAATGAACTTTATTTAAGTTATGATGTGCAAATTGATTTAATTCAATCACTTGCATCTGAATTATTGGCGATAATTGATAAAGAAGTTAATTCTGCACAATTCTTTTCTTTTGATATTGAACTTATTGATTAAACCATTGATATATCTAAAAATCATCAGATGTCAGTTTCTTTAGTTTTAATAACCTTAGTTTTAATTTTAAAATCTTCAGTTTTAATATCAGGACATGTAGTAGAAAGATTTATAGGTTTTTATACAGGCCTGGATTAACCATTAGGCAAACAAGGCATGTGCCCAGGGCACCAAGCGTTTGGGGGCAACACAAGTCCTCAAGAAAAATGTGTATATTGTCTCAGTAGCCATCCGTAATCGAAATGACATTAGCCAATTGCAAATGTAAAATCGAGTTGCCCATTATTCTTAATTCTCATCCTAAGATTATAAAAGCGCTATAATGTTTACATTTTTACAAGAAGACCAGTCACAGAAGGGCGACACCAGAAGAGAAGCAGAAAACATAGCAAAGAAGATACAAGAATTAGAATTTGCTTGCATGCTTGTCTTTTGGGAAGAAGCGTTATATTTTCACAGCGTCAGTCAAGCTCTACAAAATGAGCATGTGAACTTGAATATATGTGCTGATTTGTATTCTTCACTAGTAGATCAGTTGCCTGCATCTAGGAATGAATTCGAAAGGTTTGAAGAAGCTGCAACAACTTTGACCTGTAATTGTAAAAAAAGTGTTGATTGATGGTGATACCCCTGAGGTATCTCTGAATGTCATAGCAAAATTTAATAAATCTACTTTCTATGCAATTGTTGACAAACCTGAGGTAGAGATGAGTAGATTAAGACGGGTATATAATGATATAGCAGTTTCATTTTCTTGTTTGGTCAATGTACCATAAACGTCTCAGTGTTTTCAAGGACTAAATTAATAAATTCTTATCTTGAAGATCTGTACAATAATTTACATACTAAACTATGAAAGTTCCACTCACATATTCGTAACAAGTTTCTTGCATCAAAATTGTAATACAACATGTCCAGTCATGCTGAATTATACAAAGTGATAGAGAAACCAAGTGAGATTTTCCAAATGTAAAAATCGCCTTGCGCATATAAAATCAAATGTTACACGGTATAAAAAAATCAAAGTAGATGAAACAAGAAATGGTTCCTTATCTCTGCTGATGAATGAGGCAGACTTGTGCACAATTAATGCTGATGATGTACTCAAAAACATTTCCAGATGTAAATCTGTGTGTGCATATTATTGACAATACCAGTGGTCAGTGGAGGATCGGGGCCGGAGGCAGAAGGGGGCAACCGTGTGGGTTTGTGCCTAGGCCAACACGATGGCTTTATCAGGCCATGATTTTATACTTTGGAAAGCAGCAATGTTGCCGCATTTGCTGAGAAGATTTTAAAGGAACTACAAATTACAAAAGGGAAACATTGATATCACACTCAGTTGAGGACAGGCATATGATGGCACATCTGTGATGTCTGGAATTGAGAGTGGCCTTCAAACTCATAAAAAGAAACTTTCACCCAATGCCATCTATGTGGATTGTTGTGCCCATGTTTTGAATTTGGTCACTATCGAAGCAATGTCTTTAAACAGCGATGTGCACTTGTTTTTCGCCACAGCTGAAAGGTTGTATGCATTCTTTACGTCTAGCTTACAACGTCTACATACTCTTAAAGAGCATCATATATCTCAATATCAATCAACAGTAGATGCTCTGAAATGACTTTCTGATACAAGATGGGCAAGCCGTAAGCACACAGTTGATGCAGTTGTTGGATGATTTTCTGCTGTTCTAGCCACTCTAGAAGATACAAATTCAATGGAATCAACAGAATAAAAAGGAAGTGTAAGAGCAGAGGCTATAGGACTATCTGTTTTAATAACAAAATATTCTTTCATTTTTTCTAATACTATTTGTACAAAAGTTGTTGGATAATATCTTCGTATTATAAAACTACTTGTAGTGCAAGAGCATTGACATTGCATTTTTAAAACAATTGATCAATGTTGGAAGAAATAAGTTTGTTGAAATGAGAAGCGATAAAGCGTTTGAAATTCTCAAACTGAAAGTATATGTCAAATCATTTATTAACGAAAATTGTTCCTAACTAGATTTTAAAAACAAAATTTAAAGAAAAGCTAATTGCAAAAAAGAAAAGTATGGCATGCGAACTTAGCAGAGATGAAAGGGCTGATGATCAATCTACAAGCTTTAAATCTGAAACGTACTTCACTATCTTGGATACACTTGTAAAGAAATAGATGATCGACTTAATTACTTTCCGGGCACAGTTATTTATTTCTATTGTATTGATCAATCACAAATGTCGGAAAAATACATATTTTTTTCGAAGTTTATGCAAAATTTACATCAACCTTGAAAAATTAATCTTTGAAAATTATACCTCCAAAGATTCGTATGCATCAAAAGGTCCATCACTATCTAGTGAACTAAAACTTAAAGAAGTTTACCATTCTTGACTGAAAAACAAATGGCATCGGGTCTCCCTAATGTGTCAATACTCTATGAAAATTTACTTGAATCTTTCTGTCAGCAGTAAATGAAAATCATCAAAAATTATTTGCGCTTAACAATGACCATATGACATTGACGTCATATTGGAGGGGGGGGGTCTAAGTTTTTGTGACAAAGTGTGACGCGGTGGGGGTGGGGTAAAAATAGGCAAAAATCCCTGACGTCATTTATGGAGGGCCGCTTTAGTAAAAAGTTTTTTTAACATCGTGTTTTTCATGTTAAAATTATTGAACAAATACAAAAGAACATTCAAATTTTATTGTCTTCAACACTGCATGAAGGGGCTGTCCATACATGACGTCACGCGCCTGGTGGTGAGGGCGGAGAAGGGTCACGCAATTGTGATGATGTAAGACAAGGGGGAGTGGCGTTGTTTAAAAAATCAAAATCTCATCAAAGTGCGGTACTTTAAATACAAGTTCCACTTGATTGCTTACAATTTATTTAGTTACATTTTCAATGGATGCACACGTGTTACGTTATTAGAGTGCATACTTACAGTAAATATTTCATTGACAAAAATGTAATTTGAAAAATGTTAACTTTCAATAAGGTTTTTTTTTTTTTTTGGGGGGGGGGGCCGCAATAAAAGCTTTGTGACGTCATATTGGAGAGTGGGTTTAAGTTTTGTGACAAGGGGGCAAAGGTGAAAATCGGCCAAAATCGCGTGACGTCATTCATGGACAGTCAAAAAACTTTTAAAATATAACAATATAAGCAGTGAAATCGCCATCCCGTTATGTTTATATAACGGGTGAAACACCGGTGGGCGAAAGAGAAACATCTACTAACTTCAAGAAATGGAAATATAAATCAGACGGATATATTTAAGCAATGTGTGAACGTTTGGTCTGAATCAAATATTAATTACTTTTAATTGTAAGTAATTAAAAGTTAAGAATTTCGTTTGCATTAAATTATAAAACATTATTGCATATCAGTCTTGACTCAGTCAGTCAGGAATGCCGTTTGCAGTCTCAACGGTTTACGTTACTATGCTTAGTATTATGCAAATTATTATTTTTTTTTTTTTTGCGGACATACGCATTCAGTTGAGACCCCCCC
>MUZC01004404.1:668755-678937 GCA_002072015.1 Radix auricularia | reverse complement strand
CCCCCCGCCCCCGTACGCGCAAAATGCCATTTTTCGAAGACCCCCATCCCCCCTGCTTGCGTACGTAATATATGGATAGCTCCTTATAGATTAAGAACACATTAAGAGCTTTTAAAAACGCGCACACACAAACTATTTTGAATATCAAACAATACACAGTAGTAATTAAAATTTGACGTTTTTTATTACCTCTTTTCACACAATATTAAGAGAAGAACAGCCAGATATAAAATATATCATGATGACAAACTAGAAAAGGCGTCTCACGACCGTTATTCCATCCAATCAGTGGCGTGTGATTTGGGGGGGGGGGTGCTGAACACACAAACATTCTTAAAATAAGAGATTGACAGAAGTAAATAGTGCATGGCGTCTACGATGACGTAATTACCGGTAAATGGTGAGGCGCGCTGGCCGTATCAACTCTGTCCGGAGCGTGGTATCTCAAAATCAAATACATCTTTGAAGTGAACAATCCAAAGAAGAACATATATACGTAGTAGGATTATGGCCATGAATTGTAAGTGAATTGAGCACATGGTCTAATCCAGAATTGTATGTTGTCCCAGAAGGTGAACTAAACACATGGTCTAATGCAGGGCTGTCTGCTGTCGCTGACGGTGAACTAAACACATGGTCTAATGCAGGGCTGTATGCTGTCACAGACGGTGAACTAAACACGTGGTCTAAACCAGGACATGGTATGTATGTTGTCCGAGATGGTAAACTAAACACAGGACATGGTAAGCATATTATCACAGATGGTGTACTAAACACAGGACATGGTAAGTATATTATCCCAGATGGTGAACTAAACACAGGACATGGTATTATGTTGTCCTAGACGGTGAATAACACAGCGAAAGAGAAAGAATGCCACAGTAGACATTCTGCTAGATAATTATGCTTGGCATCTCACAACTTGGCCGAAGCTCGGTTTTGACTAAACATTGCAGCGTGGTCTAGCACCGGCGGGGTGAGCATTGGTTAGACTACAAGACGGCAACGTTTGGTAGGCACCCTACTATTGTTGAATGCACAGGCTTAGTGACGAGAGACACTCATAAAATAGAGACAGCGTACGATCTCCTCGGCACATTTAGTCGGAACCAGAACAATAGTAAACACTTTGTACGCACCCGCTTTGGAATCACCCCCCCCCCACACACACACACACAAAACAAAAAAACAGATGGATAGGGAATAAACTTTTTTTTTTCATGAAAAATATTTTACATCTTATTTTTTAATCAGGGCTTTTTAATGACACTTTTTAATGAGGTAGAGAAACATAGTAAAATGAGGTACACAAAACAATGAACGAGTGAGCAGAACCATTCAGTCACTGAACTAATAGCGGTACAAAGTTTATAAGAAAAGAGATGAAGCACTTAGCTATCATGCAGTTAACAGCAGGGCAGCAAGCTTAAAGCGATAGGGGAAAATGATTCTACAAAACGCGGGGGGGGGGTGTCAGAGAAAGAGAGAGAGGGAGAGAGAGAGAGAGAGAAAGCGAGAAAGAAAGAAAGAGACAAATGCAACTTTATGCATAATAATGGGGAGGGGGAGGAGAATATATTCCTGAAGTGAAGGGAAACATGACATTTATGTTGCGTGATCCCTCAACTCTGGATGAGTCTGTTTTGGTCTTTTAATTGACCGTAGCGGGCGGGCGGGGGGGGGGGGGTTAATGGGTGTACAGAAAATGTAAGGTTAGGGTCAAACAAGCCAAAAAGATTTCAACTAAACTAGACACCATACTGCAAATTCACAACGCCATTCAGATTCGTACGTATTATTTCGGCAAATGCTATCAATATTTACGGAAGGATATTCATACCGACCAGGGGTCTTCCGTAACAGATAACTTCATTTTTCTTTAACCCCCTTCCCACACACACACACGACCAGTTGGGAGAAATTTAGCCCTATAACCCATCCATCCCCACCTCAGACATAGTTTTTTCGTGCCTTCTTTTCTTTCAGCGCGTGGATGCGCCAGTGCGAACCCCACTTCGACAGTTCTGTTGCTGTACCTGGTTCCAATTCCACCAGGTAAACTGAACGTTCGACCCCTACTACTCAGCTAATCAGAAGGAATACACATGCTATAGCGAAGGTGTGATGTCACGGCTGGGATCGCTGACCTAAATACCGAAAGACTAAAGCAATAATCAGTAGCTTCAAAGGGAAAATGACAATGCGGTAAAAGCGATAGAGTTGGGGGAGGGACTAGAAAGAGGTGGTTTTAATTTGAGGGAGGTATAAGGGGCGAGAGCCAACACTTGATTGGTCGAAACATACTCATTGAAATAATAAGAGTTTTGAAATAAAGACGCAATAAAAGTATTTATGCATTTTTGTGTAAATGCAGTAGAAATATTGCCATCACCTATACCACACCCCGAAGGTAAGTGGGGTAAAGAAAAGTGATTGAAGATTTCTATCAAAAGCACATAACTTAAAAAAAAAAAAAACACGTGTGTAAAGATGCCGAACGTTTGTAGCCAATGTATGCATGTTTCCCCAGACTGGCAGCGGAAATGAGCCTCCAGGAATGGTGTCTCGAGTTCACCTCCAAGGGGCGTAATAAAATAATATCAATGGCTGCGACTGAAGGTTCCCCCAAACGATCTCTCTCTCTCTCTCTCTCTTTCTCTCTCTCTCTCTGTGCGTCTCTCTCTCTCTTTCTGTGCGTCTCTCTCTCAATGCAATGGTATGGAATTTGACACATCAGGTTATATTGAAAATAATTATCATGACGCTATTGCAGCCAATCACGCATCAATTCATGATTTTGGTATTGTACATTATACAAACGTGTTTTTTCTTCAAATATTCCAGCCTCTTTGGTCCTTAGTATATATTAAGACCATTTTCAAATATGCTGTGTGATGCTGGTTCAGTGGCATGAATGGAATTAATAGATAATAGAGTGTCAAAATTTGCGGAAATATGTGCAGAAAATAAAGAAGAAACAGCTCACGGACATAAGACTAAGACACAGTGACAAGACTATACATAATACAAAGGCACATTACCATTTAAAATAGGTTCGAAATACGCCAACTTCAACAGGTTTATAGTGTTTGAAAAAATACCATAGTTGCTCAAGGAAGTTGTGAAACTAGAACTTTTCTTATAAAACCATTTATTGGCCTATTTGGTGACGAGGTGGGGCTAAAGTGTTGAAGTGAGAAGAGAAATAAGATCGTTCGCCCAATCTCAATCACCGAGTTTGAATGGATAGGATAGCGATTTGGTATTTTCCGTGAAGGTGACGTGTTGTCCTCCGGCTGGACCAGAGGTTATATTATTTAATGAACACTTTGGTAGGGTCACTCGGCGTGATTTAGTAATGGGTTGAAAAATAACACGTCTCTTGTTTTTACCGTGTGCAATAATTCGCGGCGCCCTGAGGTCAAACTGCGCGGTCACCCAATGGAGAGTCAGTCCAGTTCTGAAAAGTGCCATCGGTGGCTAGGTAGTTTTTGTTGAGGCTGGTTTTTTGTTTTGTTGTTGGTTTTTTAACCCGCTCCTTTGAAGAGTAGGCCCATTTCGTGGTGAAATTTAAGAAGATAATATTATATTGTTTCAACACAGTTGCTTCTAAGGTAATATATAAATACAATTTTTCAACATCTCTTCCAACATTTTCATTGGATATCGCGTAAGCCCAAAGTCTTAGCTAGGATACTTAGCGTCCACTGAAACAATCATAAGATTGTGCCACCACCACCACCCCCACACACACACCCTCCCCCCCTGAAATATAAACCTTCATTGGGGTCCACTGTACATATTTATCCCGCACTAACAAGAATTTACAAAATCAATCCCATCAATAATAATGTCACAGTTACAAAAAAAATCTTTCAGTGCTGATAGATACTAAATGAAAGCAAGCAAAAATATGCTATTGTAAAAATTATTTAAAAACAAAAAAATGATTTCGAAATTATTTTCCCAACATCCCCTGGACGAATGTTCAGTTGGGTGTAATAAACAATGATACCATCAAGAATTTGTTAGAGACTAATATGTAAAAATAAAATGTTTTTTTGCCTCATCCTAAAAGAAAAATTGAGGAAACTAATACATTATATTTTTGAAATACATATTTTAGTTCATTATATTAATCTCTTTAGTGACATGTGGGTGACTTTACACTAGACTAATATGATGTAAAAGGTAAAAGTTTACATTGTATCTCTTTATCAATGAAAACATTTATGAGCAAAAATTAGGGAATTATAAACTGTCCAACATTATTTTAATTTTAAATAATAATAATAAAAACCATGGAAAAACTAGGCAAATTCCAGTTATCAATTCATTCATCATGACTTCAGAATTCAAGATGAATATCAATAGTCACACACAAAAAATGTCCCTAATATTTATATTTTATTAGAAATTTAAATGATAAATATAATGTTTATTATATATTTATCATCTCAATTTTATTTAACTTTGTCTTTTATGATAAAGGTAATGAACGATCAGTAAATGTGTTTGAAGAAACTCAATAAACATGAGGTTCCTAAATTTTACTTTTTTTTAACTTAAAAGAAATAAATCAATTATCTTAGAGTGCTTTTACTTAAATTTCACTACTTGTAGTTGTAATTTATATTCAAAAATAATTTATCATGTGACTGTGAGCAATGTTAGCAAATATTTGGTCTTTAAGCTAGTGCTTGACCTACAACCTATTCCGACAGTCTGCTTTTAACTTGCAAATAATAAATTTTTCAGCAACAGCTACACTAAGAAGTGTCAAATGTCTGCTTTTGGCACAAATATCAGATTTGCAGTTGAAAAATGTGTATGAAAAATGAATTTTCCCCACTTTAAAAGATCATGAATAGAATTTATAAACTAAATCTGATGAAGTGTATTTGGGAAATTATTCTTAATTAAATTCTTTTACAATATTCAAAACAAATGTTTAAAAAAGGATGTTTCTAGCGTTACGACGGGTCGTAGTGCTAGCCAGGAAACTGCTGCTACGACATGTCGTAACAGAAGACAATTCGACGGGGTGTTGCTAGTGTTACGCCTTATGCAACTTCTGCTATGACTAGTCTTAGTCACTCTTAGCAGTAGAGACTGGGAAAGAACTAAGTCACTATAATATCTTAAAAAACTTTTCTTTATATTTTATACGCATATATATAGTGCGACAGAGACATTAATAGATCTTGGCTTATTTATGTGTGTAATAATTTTAAAATCTCAATTAATATAAATAGATTATTTAAATAGATTTGATATTGGCCAATTTTGCTATACTTGTGTAAGTGATGCCGATGCCAAGTATTAAAATTTGGAATACCGTAAATTAAATGAAAAGCTCTAGACTCAAGATAGCTAAGATTCCCGTACAATCGCAGCAATCTAAAATAATTCGTTTCGTGTGGAATAATAAAATGTACCGTGTTAGCCTAAGATTTAATCAACGTATCTGCTTTCAGAACAAAAAAAGAAAAAAATTACAGTAAACAGCGCATTCTTAATGATCCGTTTAACAAACAAACACACCTTTAAAAAAATGTTAAAACAGGACGGGAGCGAGATTTGATCTCACTACCGGATTTACCATCATGCGCAGAGAACTATCGCTTATTTTAGAGAAGCTCATGTCAAATATCGATTTTTTTAAAATTATAAATGTTTGTCATTAAGTTTACACAATTCAAGTTTTTTTTTAACCTTTAAAATTCATTAAACAGCTTACATAGTAATCATAAAATTTTATTATGAGAACTATTGTTTAATATTAAAGTATTAGTATTATCATAATTAAAATAAAGCATATATTTACGACTAGTTGTAACAGTGACAGCAGACAACTCAAAGGGAAGTTGCTAGTGTTACGGCATGTCGTAGCACTAGCCAAGTCTCATTGAGTTGTCTGCCATTACTTTGTCATAGCAGCAGACACTTCGTTTTATAAAAAAAAAAACTTACTCTTACATAGACCCTTAACATGAACCCCAGTGAAAAGGAAGCAGCATGTTTATTATATAAATATTGTAATTTAATCAATAAAAGAAAAAAATTACTCATATACAACCCAAATCTACCCTCATCATCACTTTTTGTGGCGCCATAGCCCAATCACCAGGACCGTGGCTGGCTACTACTACATCATTCTATTTTGAAGGTTTTCAAACAAAGACGCAGCTAGCGTAAATATTGTTAGCTATAAACTATAAAATTGTCTGGCATTAAAATTAAGATCTTACTTTTGTTCAGTTACGACTACAATATTGTAATGTAAGTCTTTAAGTCTAGGTTTGGCGGCCATATATCGGTCATATGTAGTATGTACACTGCTACCCCACCTTTGTTTAAGTTAAAACCTCTGCCCAAAACAAAGTACTCCCCCACACATACATCCATTTAGCCATGGCTGACTAGTTCCTTTCAACATTATTTTCTGTTCTAATGGACAAAGACCTTTGGAGTGTGGCGGAGGCTGAGTGCCAGACAAGTGAGATGCCAATATGGGCTTTGAATTTTTATAAATGAGATAAATGATTTTCAGAGTAGACGGGGATGAAGACTTTAAAATGTATTTAGTCCACAGTGACCACAGGCGTCAAACACTAGTAAAAAATATTGTATGAAATGAATACAGAGTTAAAATTCTCTTACTTCGGAATATGCGTTATTATTATGCAAATTAACCAGTCATATTGCAACCTACGACACTACTATCCCAAATCTAAAAATTTAAACGTTAATTTCTTTTAACTTAACCTATCTTAAAAACGGGCTTAAACTTAAATTAATAAGAAAAACCATTTAAAAACTTATAAATAACAATATTGATAGAAATAGTTTAACATTGTAAGTTGTAGGTATAACTTATAAATAAAAAATTTATGTTATATTTTATAGTAGTATATATTATATAGGTCTTGTAGATTGTAAGTAAGTGGCATCATTTTTATATGTATGAGTATGTGTTGTCATTATCAAAATTCAAAAGTTATGTATTTTTTAAAATTATACTTGTCTAGACTGCCAGTGCCAGTGAATAAATTTTGTTGTTGTTTTCTTTTAAACTGATAAGCAAATATTATCAATATATTTTTGAATATTTAAATGCTAAAACTAAAAGGAACTGGATAACACAACACAGATCCAACCATAGTGACCATAGTCATGAGTCATAGTCAGTAGTGTCAATGTCCATAGCCATATGTTTTCATAGAACAGTGGCAGAGTCACAAACCACAATGACAATAGTCAACCATGGTCAAGCACAATGGCTATGGGGAGGGGCAGGCCAGGTGACTGGCCCTGGCCCAGGCCTGTTTAAGTGTTTTTATATCTTTCTCTTACTTCTTTTTGTTCCTATATAGCTTATAGAGTACTATGTAGACTGTAGACTATAGATATGCAGCAACGTCATCAGAAGAGTAAGCTTTGTAAATTTGTAGTGGAGTAAGGCCACTTTAAATAGTAAATAGTGTTTGAACTGAACACACTCAGGCTAAAGCCTAAAGCGAAGTATGTTGACCGTGACATGACGCTACCGGTTGCTGGAAAAGAAAGTTCTATAAATTCTTAAAGGATTATAAAAAATGGAAGGTTTTAATTTTAAGTTTTAGGGTTTAGGTTAGGTATAGCTTTAGAATTTTCGGAAAATTGAAGGTTTTAGGGTCTGGGTTAGGTATAGACAGTATAGTCTATAGTCACACGGTATAGTATAGTAATATAGGATAGTATAGTATCAGTATAGTATACAGTATAGTATAGTGTAGTGTATAGCTATAGTCTATAGTGAATAAATAGAGTCTATAGTCTATACTATAGTCATAGTCTATAGAATTTTAATTTTAAAGCTTTTTAAAGGACGTGCTATAACAACAAAGCAGGCCACCATGACCATCACGGTCGACATACTTCGCTTTTACCCACACTCACACTCTTTGACGGTATCTGAGTTGTGGAGTCAAAGTAAATTCTGAGTGAGTAGATTATAAATAAAAAGTGTAGGCAAGTTCAAGTACTGTAGTAGGTAGTGGCAGTAGGGTAACTTAGTTAGTTAAACTTAGTAATTAGTAGTAAGCCAGTAAGTGTAAGCCATATCAGATCTCAGATCAGCTTCGGCTTTCCAACACAAGGCCAATGCGTTGGCGTGAAAGTGCTCATTCTTATTACATAAAATAGAAAACTGCAACAAAAATAGAATCCTTTAAAAAATGTAATCACTAATTATTTTAGACAATTATTAAAGAAAGAATGGTACTTGCCGAAACTTAAAACTGCTTGGTTCCCAATCCAAAGTCAGCCAACTTTATAAAAAGTAAAATAAAATGTGCTATTCCACATTCTTGTGGGGGTTTTTTTCTTGAAAAAGGAAACGAAACAAAAGTAAACTTGACAACAGGAATTTATAATAATTTATATCAAATAATAAATAATCTGTTTTATGAGAATTGCGTAGTTACTGACTGAAAACAATTTCAGTTAATATTTAAATTGTCTTTTTTAAGATCATGAATCACGATATTTATGTAGTCTAAATAAAAATTATTTAGGGTACAATTACAAAAAATTTTCAACACAAATTTAGTTTATTTAATTATTTAAAATTATTTAGTTGACGGTAAATCAAAATGGTATTATTTTGTTATAAAAATTAATTCAAATTCATATTTGACATGTGACATTGACATGGTGTTATTTAACAGATCAATGTGCTAACAAAAAGGTTGACAGAAAGATATAATATATACAAGCAGATAGGTAATAATACAAATTACTCATTTTGTTGAAGTTGCCATAGCATAGCAAGACAGCTAACGAACAATGCAGCGGTAATGTCAATACCCATTGATGTGAATGTGATTAACCTTCGCGATTAAGCTCGCGAATGTGACTATTGATATTACAAGGATCATTGCATTGTTTAAAACCTAGAATATATAGATACAAGACAATTCCTCAAATTGATTTCGATCTTCTAATGACAGTTTCCCTGCTAAGTATATGCACATCAAAGGCATTTGATCTAAAATTATCCCATTGATAGCACATCTCATGTTTTCTTTAAAAAAAATTTAGGCATGCGTCTTATCTTAGATATACAGACGCTCCTTCTATGCAGAAGATAATTGCGTCCACAGACCATGAGAGATGATCTGTTGGCAAGTGATGCAGCGGTCACAGGCCACGGCTATAGGGGTTCCACGCATTACCCCAGCCGCCTAACTATTGTCTAGTTAGGTACCCATTCGGAGCTGGGTGACTCGGGGACTCCTCAGGCCGCGAGAACAAATCCACCTTCGTGTGGATTCGAACCCCTGACCATCGGTATGACAGTCGAGAGCGCTACCTCTCGACCACCACGTTGGAAGAGGAAAATGGCCAACACTGTATAATCCCCACATTTGAACAGAAATGTAGGGTGTCATCTTGTGCGTCGCAAAAATACAGTAATTCTTGCAAGTTTAGGACTGAAATACTATGACATTGTTAAAATATCCAACATTATCATAACTTTTAACTCCGAAGCTCACAAGCTTGTTTTTGTTTTTTTTTTCAATTCTTTCTTCTTCAGGATTTCACGTATGTCACACAACAGTTGTAAATATAATGTCATCAATAAATTATCTCATTTGGGGTAAAAAGGGAACTCTTGGGGTAATGCTCAATTATTGGGGGCAGAGAAAATTTGTTAGAATCCACTATTTTTGGTTTAACAGTAATGTTAATATAAACTTTTATAATTTTAATATTTAGGTATCCTATTGAAACGGTCCGTTTTTTTTCAAACCGTTTAACTTTTTTAACGGGCCTTCAAAAAAAAAATGTTTTAACATCCTTAGATTATATTTTATTTTAATGCATACAAATTAAGCATTGACTATAAATCATTACTTGTAACTTCTTTGTTTATATAAAAAAAGGTTATTTTAAAATAATACTTTTTTTAAATAACATCTGGGGTCAAAAGGGAATTTTTGGGGGTAATGCAGACTTATTTGGGACATAAAACATCCACTACACTCCACTAGATACATTCAACTACGTCATGTGTACGTGTACGCTTGGTAACATATGCCCAGTGGCGTAGCTAGAGCTTTTGCCGCCCGGGGCGGTCTCCAATATGCCGCCCTTTTAGGGGCCACCCATAAATGACGTCACGCATCGTTTTTTTTT